>JAWZYT010000158.1:477500-722500 GCA_034508575.1 Petrolisthes manimaculis | reverse complement strand
GAATAGGGGACAGACTTTTTACCCACCCCAAGCCTGTCCCCTTATTCCCGCACCCCCCCAATCTCCCCCAAAGCCTGTCCCCTACTCCCACACTCAATTAATGAATAGCAGAATTTCAGATGAACAGTACTACAGTATATAAGGGGACAGGCTTGGGGGGGGTTTGGGGGGTGCGGGAGTAGGGAGACAGGCTTGGGGGGGTTATGGGGGCGCGGGAATAGGGGACATGCTTTCTACCCCCCCCCCCCCCCCCTCCCTCCCCAAGCCTGTCCCTCTACTCCCGCTGCCCCCAGTCCCCCCTCAAAACCCCAAACCTGTCCCCTATTCCCATACCCCCTTAACCTTTTAAAACACATAATAGAGAAGGTGTTATTCTTTTGGCACGACCAGTCTCATAATGGGACATTCCTTGTATGGAATTACATCCGTAGTTTTAAAATAATTGAGGGCCATTAATGGAGCTCTATGAACCTTCCACATAATCCAGGCCACAAAACGCTTCAGTGTTTCAAATAGAGAATCTGTTGCCTGGAGTAGTTTGGAGAATTCATAGATCTCCAGTAAGGGCCCTCATTTTTTAAAAAAAACTACGGGTGTTAGGCTTCAACATTATCGATTGAGATTTATGTTTTTTGTAATTTGATATTTTAATTTTGAGGAGAATATTGGGTCAATTCCACAGTGGTTTGTTTTGGTGTGTCAGCTCGCAAACGAAAGAATGTTTGTCGTGTAAATGCCTTATGGGTGAATTATTTAATGAATTTGGTGAGTAATCTATGCAGTGATCATCATTATCTAACTGTTGGATAGATATTGTGAATGTGGATACTCACCTTTTGGAAAATAATGACGCCTTAAAATGTTGGTTGGTTGGGGAGCTAACAAACGAATACCACTGTGGAATCGACCCAATGTTTATCAGTGCGAGATGGTGTGAAGCTGCCAACCCAGGGAATAATATTATGTGAGCAGTGTGTGTGTTCATGTCTCCCTCCCAACCAGTGTGTGAAGCTGCCAACCAACCCAGGGAATATGTGAGCAGTGTGTGTGTGGTCATGTCTCCTTCCCAACCTGTGTGTAAAGCTTGGTGAAAAAGTGAACAGCAAAAAAAGTAGCTTTGTTTATCTTATACCTTATAGAATGGTCTGCGTGTATATTACCTTATAAAATAGCTTTGTGTATCTTATCTTATAAAATAGGTTTGTGTATCTTACCTTATAAAATAGCTTTGTGTATTTTACCTTATAAAATAGTTTTGTATATCTTACCTTATAAAATAGTTTTGTATATCTTACCTTATAAAATAGCTTTGTATATCTTACCTTATAAAATGGTCTGCATGTATCTTATACCTTATAGAATGGTCTGCGTGTATCTTATACCTTATAAAATAGCTTTGCGTATCTTACCTTATAAAATAGCTATGTATATCTTACCTTATAGAATGGTCTGCGTGTATCTTACCTTATAGAATGGTCTGCGTGTATCTTACCTTATAAAATGGTCTGCATGTATCTTACCTTATAAAATAGCTTTGTATATCTTACCTCATAGAATGGTCTGCGTGTATCTTACCTTATAAAATGGTCTGCGTGTATCTTACCTTATAAAATGATCTGCATGTATCTTACCTTATAAAATAGTCTGCGTGTATCTTACCTTATAAAATGGTCTGCATCTATCCTGTGTGATATACTCGAATAGGCAGAGTTCGCACGAATTGGAGTTTGATACCCTGGCCCACTTCTGTATGCAGGACTGATGGACGTACAGCATACTTCCAGCACAGCGGCAGGGAGACACGAAGGGATTTTTTGCCTCGTCCTCACCGAAGCAGATTCTAGAGGGGGAATGAATGAAGGGAAATAAAGTACACTCTCCTCTCTTTTTATGCGAGTTTAATTTAAGGGGTGTGTGGGAGTAGGGGACAGGCTTGGGGTTGGGGGGGTTGGGGGTGCGGGAGCAGTGGGCGTATTGACCTGTGGTGAAATGACTCCATGCATGTGGCGTAATGATCGGTTACCCTCTTGATCAAACTGAATAGTCAGTCTGCTTATTGAACCTAACCTCTCTCCTTTCATTGACATAATACATACTATGGGTGAAACATTACTACTTAACGCCTACATTTTATTGGGATGCCTGTAATTCAGATGCCATCATCATCCTTACTTGTATTGTAATTCAAAGAACCCTTACTGGAGCTCTATGAACCCTCCAAACTACTCCAAGCAACAGATTCCCTATTCGAATCACTGAGGCGTTTTGTGGCCTGGATTATTTGGAGGGTTCATAGAGCTCCAGTAAGGGCCCTCAAATGTTTTAAAACTACGGACCTTACTCTGACCCAAGACAACCCAGTGCTCCAAACATTGACTACTCATACGGATCACCCAAAATGCAAGAAAGACATTGCATGTTTAAGGGGGTGTGGGATCAGGGGGACAGGCTTGGGGGTTTTGGGGGGTGCGGGAGTCGGGAGTAGAGGGACAGGCTTGAAGGAGGGTGGGAGGTGCGGGAATAGGTTACAAGCTTTCTATCCACCCCAGGCCTGTCCCCCTATTCCCGCACCCCCCAGTCCCCCCTCAAGCCTGTCCCCTACTCCCACACCCCCTTAATAATAAGTAGCCTGTTGGATTGAATGTTTAGTATTTTATTATGAATCCCTTGGTATGTATTTCTGCCTGACTAGTTTAGGTGTGAAGTTCAGAGGTTATTATTATTAAATACACTCTGCTCTTTTTTTATTACAGGTTAGGTTCCTGAAGGGGTCGCATAAATTGAATTTCGCATAAAGTAAATTGTACATTTCCATAAGAAATAATGGTACTTTAACTTGAAAATGGAGCCTCCTTGTTCCTGTTATTTTAAGAGTTCGTGTGAATTGCATTTTTTTATTTTTTCATGATACGCACTATTTCAAATTCGCATAATTTAAACTCGCATAAAAAGAGAGGAGAGTGTATCACATTTCTTTTCCACTTTACCAAATAACGAGCCCTACACTAAGGAAGTTATACTCTGTTCAAAACTTGTGTTCCATTTTCCTCTATCTATCTGTCTCTATTTCTATCTATATTTTTTATCTATATCTATTTCTATCTATATCTTTCTATCTATCTCTATCTGTCTCTATTTCTATCTATATTTTTATATCTATATCTATTTCTATCTATATCTTTCTATCTATCTCTATCTGTCTCTATTTCTATCTATCTCTTATCTGTCTATCTGTCTATCTATCTATTTCTATCTATCTAAGCATAAGAGGCCAGTGGAACACATGATTTGAACAGACTATAGCAGTGCCACAAAAGATACAGTATGATCTATAGGCTACGGTATTACATATGGATACAGTACAGTATATTACATATTCATAGGGTAGGGGGAATATTCCGAAACTGTTGTTAATTTCGACACCATCTAAATTATCATCCAATCAGGCGCCTTTCTCTCGTCATGATGTCACTTTCGATTGACCAATCACACTCTTCCAAAGGTATGACGTCATAGCGTCGTTCACTCCAACGTATACGATTACACCAATTATTATTATTGTGCATAGTAATACTAATAATGATTATTATATTACGTTATTATTATTATACATAAAGAAGTGCACTCTCTAGCATAATGTCTGATCCATGGAGGTGTGATCCTATTTTATTTTAGTAATTGCCGCCATGACGTATCTGGCATCTGTTACATGCGCCACAGACCCAGAGTTGCCAATTGATCACTTTTGGAGCTAGATTCGGTACTTTATAGAACAATATAGCGCTTACAATTTGGCTTTAGTCCCATTTGACAGCTGCTTTTCTGTGTTTTTGTTGCGCATTTCTTGGTGGTTTTAATTATTTCTGAGTCGTGGCATAATAAAGAATAATAAATAAATAACAATCAGCGCCTTAAGAAAATTCCAGTTGGCAATATTGCACAGACCGCAGTACTCGGTGCAGTTGGTGATTTGGTGCAAATTGCCAGGAGATTGAATAATCCCACAAAGATAAAGGACTTCGATGTTCCATGATGTTGGGTATAATCAAAGGGAGAAACAATACAAGACAAACTTTATTTACCATAATTATTTCACGAAATAAATGAGGTACAGTAATGAGCACTAATAACTATTTAGGTTTGCTTGGAATACCTAGAATCCATAAATAAATACACAATAAGATCTCCATTGGAATTACAGTACTTCGTTGGTGAATTGGACTGTTCAAAGCTTCAACTAAAGCTGTACACCTTAGTGCTCGAAACTGTATAATGGAAAAAATGACAGATGTCGTAAAGGAGTGCAATGTTTTTATATTAGTTATTTTTTCATGACGAGGATAATCGCGAGTCATTAGTTAATCGGAATATGACGTTATGACACAAGGGAAGCTCGTGAGTCGTGAGAGGCTGTTATTTCACTAGTCACTATTTTCACTTTAACTTAATTTTTAGTTCATTTTTTACTATAATGTTAATCCTCTACCATTATTCTGTTTGTAACCAAAGAACCAAGTAAGTATTTAATGAAATTAATGAGGTATGAAGAAATAAATGATCACTTCTACCGTGAAAAAGTGTAATGTCTTATAACAATAAAAGCAAGCTATGACGTCATACTTCACGGAGTGTGATTGGTTAATAGGAGGTGACGTCATGACGAGAGAAAGGTGCCTGATTGGCTGATATTTTAGATGGTGCCGAAATTAACAACAGTTTCGGAATATGCGGTAGGGGGGGGGGGACTGGGGGTTACGGGAATAGGGGGACAGGCTTGGGGTGGGCAGAAAGCCTGTCCCCCTATTCCTGCACCCTCCTAACCCCCCAAACCCCTCCCAAGTCAGCCCCCTTACTCCTGCACCACCCAAAACACCCCCAAGCCTGTCCCCCTACTCCTGCACCCCCCCCCCCAAGTCTGTCCCCCTACTCCTGCACCCCCCCCCCCCAAGCCTGTCCCCCTACTCCTGCACCCCCCCCCCCCAAGTCTGTCCCCCTACTCCTGCACCCCCCCCCCCCCAAGCCTGTCCCCCTACTCCTGCACCCCCCCCCCCCAAGTCTGTCCCCCTACTCCTGCACCACTCAAAAAAAACCCAAGCCTGCCCCCCCTACTCCTGCAACCCCCCCCCCCCCCCCCCCCCCAAGCCTGTCCCCCTATTCCCCCCCTCCTAGCCTGTCCTCCCAAGCCTGTCCCCCTATTCCCACACACACACCTTAATCAGAATGGGTCAAGAGTAAGTAAGTTGACATACCTGCAGTAAGTAAGTAAGTAAGTTGACATACCTGCAGAAGACCTGGTTAGAGGAATGACTTGAAGACATGGAAGGATTACTCTTCATCGTCGGAGGTGTTGTTGTTGGGTTCACGGTCACATCATTCTCTGTCTGTATGGAAATTAGTGTTTAAATAATAATAATAATAATAACAAAGGACACACACACACATTAAGGGGGTGTGGGAGTAGGGGACAGGCTTGGGGGGGTGCAGGAATAGGGGGGACTGGGGGGTGCGGGAATAGGGGGACAGGCTTGGGGGGTGCTGAGGGCTTAGGGGGTGCAGGAATAGGGGGACAGGCTTGGGGGGGTGCGGGAATAGGGGGACATGCTTGGGGGGAGGGTAGAAAGCCTGTCCCCCTATTCCTGCACCCCCTTAACCCCCCCCAAAAAAAACCAAGCCTATCCCCCTACTCCTGCACCCCCCCCCCCAAGCCTGTCCACCTATTCCCACACCCCCTTAAAATTAACATAAACATATATAACACTACTGTACTGTAGCTCTAAGGCCCGTAGTTTAAAAAAAAAATTGAGGGCCCTTACTGGAGCTCTATGAACCCTCCAAATAATCCAGGCCACAGAACCCTTCAGTGTTTCTAATAGGGAATCTATTGCCTGGAGTAGTTTGGAAAATTCATAGAGCTCCAGTAAGGGCCCTCAATTTTTTTTAAACTACGGGCGTAAGGCCTTTGCCTTTATGTTAGAAAAGTCATAGGCTAAATGAGGATAGTGTAATAAGAAGATGTCATGAACACACTACAAACAGCCATCAATCAAAGTATATTAAAAATTGCAACCTTTCCAAACTTTCAAAAGATCACATATTTGAAATTTTAACGATTTTACTATAAAATGTTTCATCTTCACTACTCCCAATTTTTTTTCAATTTTGAACGATTTTACGATAAAATGTTTCATCTTCACTACTTCCTCACTACTTGACTTCTTCACTACCTGATGCGACATCAGATTGGGGGGTGGGGGTGGGTGGAGCGGCGAGCTAAATGAGCCTCGAGTGGGGGTGGGGGAGCGCAGCGAACGGGGGTAGAGGCGTGAGCGCAGCGAGCCGCAATTTTGGGGGGAGGGCAAGCGAAGCGAGCAGCGCCGCAGGCAAAAGCACCCACGGCGTAGCCGTGGTGGGCGAAGCCCAGTGCTTGTCTTAGTAATAATGTTTTTTTGACGCTTCACAACCCGGACCATCAACATCTAACACCCGTAGTTTAAAAAAAAATTGAGGGCCCTTACTGGAGCTCTATGAATTCTCCAAACTACACCAGGCAACAGATTCCCTATTAGAAACACTGAAGCATTCTGTGGCTTGGATTATTTGGAGGGTTCATAGAGCTCCAGTAAGGGCCTTCAATTTTTTTTAAACAACGGGCCTGTTCCCTGACTGACCAAAAATATATGTTGGAGAAAATATGCAAAACATGCGTCATATAAATGAGAAAAAAAAAAATAATAATCTCATTGTAAGTAGATTCTATATCTTACAGATTGGTAAGAAATTGACTTTGAATATCAATCAATGTATCTTAAAAATTGCAACCTTTCCAAACTTTCAAAAAATAACTTTTTTTTTTGTGAGTGGGGGTGGTGGGGGGGGGTCGAGCGAAGCGATCAGCGCCGCAGGCAAAATTACCCACGGCGTAGCCGTGGCGGGCGAAGCCCAGTACTTGTAAGAATAATGTTTATTAGGAACTCACATCAATTTCAATTATGGCTGACATCTTGCAACCGGATCGTAAAAAAACTATTTAATTTTTATGGTGTGTGGATTTAAGGTGTATGTTTTATGGTCATCACTTGTTATGTTTTAATGTTTATCTGGAACCATGTGCTTAATAGCTATATATATTGTATGTTACCATACATTTTATAAACATTTCATTAATTAAATATCTACAAGCACTGGGTAGGGGTGTGGGTGGTGGTGGGGGCGTTGGGTGGGGGCGTGGGGTAGGGGTGGGGGTGGGGGCGTGGGGGTAGGGGTGGGGGCGTGGGGTGGGTGGGGGTGGGGGCGTTGGGTGGGGGTGGGAGTGGGGGCGTGGGGTAGGGGCGTGGGTGTGGGTGGGGGCGTGGAGTGTGGGTGGGGGCGTGGAGTGTGGGTGGGGGCGTGGGGTAGAGGTGTGGGTGGGGGTAGGGGTGGGGGTGGGGGCGTGGGGTAGGGGGATGGGTGGGGGTGGGGGCGTGGGGTGGGAGTGGGGGTGGGGGCGTGGGGTAGGGGTGGTAGGTAGGTAGGTAAGATGTGGGTGGTAGGTAGGTAGGTAGGTAAGATGTGGGTGGTAGGTAGGTAGTGAAGATGTCAATAATTATATGGGTGGGTGGTATTTAAGATGTGGGTGGTAGGTAGGTAGGTAGGTAAGATGTGGGTGGTAGGTAGGTAGTGAAGATGTCAATAATTATATGGGTAGGTGGTAGTTAAGATGTGGGTGGTAGGTAGGTAGGTAGGTAAGATGTGGGTGGTAGGTAGGTAGGTAGGTAGGTAGTGAAGATGTCAATAAATATATGGGTGGGTGGTAGTTAAGATGTGGGTGGTAGGTAGCGAGGACGCCAATGTATACTGTGGCGGCCACAAGACATCTTCACTACTCACCATACACGAAAATCTTCACTATTATTTGGAAGAGATATTGCCCTTCATTCCATGATATAATGTGTCATCTTGGGTGGGAGGTAGTGGTAATTGTGACACTTCAGCACTTCTTGACTACTTGACATCTTCATTACCTGGTGTGACATCTGATTGGGGTGTGAGGGTGTGGGTGGGTGTGGTGGTGGTGGTGGTGGGGGCGTAGGGTAGGGGTGTGTGGGGGGGGGGGCTTGGGGTGGGGGCTTGGGGGGGGGGGTGAGCGAAGCGAGCAGCGCCGCAGGCAAAAGCACCCACAGCGTAGCCGTGGCTGGCGAAGCCAGTGCTTGTAAAGTAATAAAAATCGCACACAAATTTGCTTCATAATATGAGAAAAGTGAAGGAAAAGTAGACCAATTTGTAGTATTTTCTTTCGAATTTGTTTACAAACTTTCTTTTGTTTCTGCCCAATCCGTATCTGGACGACAAGAACACAGTTTCTACGTATTTGGTCAGTTCTCGTCACAGAAACCAAGACGGTCTTGGTACCCCAATCCTCCGCTTGGACGATCAGATGACGTCTTAAGGATATCCAGCTTGCCATTCGCGAGCGTGCTTAACCCTTAACCCCTAAAGACCGGTTGACGTGATAGAGCATCGTACGTAAGGAACCGGGTAACAGCACCTACCGTCACAGCGATTTAACGCTATTTCGCGCCCTGTAGGGCTAGTTTTTCTTGTCGTTGGGCGAGAAAATACACTCACAATATCGATCCGCTACCCACTCAGTCGATTCTGGGACCCCACGATGGCTGGGCGATTTTTAAGTAATTGTCCTTGTCCGAATTTGTGCTCTAACGATCGTAAGACAATACCGTAGTGAATATATGTACGTGAGTGACACCATGATATTCCTACAAGGTTACAAATTATTATTTAGTGTATAGATCATGACACACGATATATAATGGGGTAGTAATAAGAAAATATCACCACAAAACACACCCATACAGGCACAATTGATAGTAAATATACGTGTTTCCTACGGTACAAGTCGGTTTGTTTATCATTTTCTAAGTGACAGTTACACGATGATATAATATTATTCCTACAAGTGTTCATACTATTTTAGTGTTGAAATCATGACATACGATACATAATAGTAGTAATACGAGTGAGTTGACAAGGGACTTAGGCGGGAAACTGAACACCCATGCCGCAGTCACACCGCACTCACGCGTACACACAGACAGACCTCTGTCTCGCGCTAACATGGTCTACTTAAACTCGCCCTATCTCCACAACTATTCATCGTACAGCCCTCCCGATGGTACCATTGGAAAGAGGAAGAGTTGAAGGTAAGGATGGAACAATTTTGAAGTCATTACACTATATAGGTTAAGAGTGTGAGCGTTGTGAATATAGGGCAAATCGAGGTATTTTGACGCTAGCGGCAGGGTAGAGATGTGGAGGCAGGGACCACCCCTCCCGGTCTGCAGGAGTTAATGACCGGATTGCGGTCATAGACGCTCCCAAGAAGCGCCCGGGTCATGTTGTACGCCACTGCTATGTGGTGACCGGGCGGGATGAAGCACCGCTATCGCCTATGTCGGCAAATGCGAGCCCAATTTGGCGGTTTTTTTTTTACTTGGCTATACTTCACCACCAGCCCTACAAATCACCATCGTCAGTCAGTGTGTTACTGACTGTGAACACGGATGGATGTGGATTAGATTTCTCGTGCGTGTCCGATTCTGTATTGCGTCAGGCTTACTTACACCACTGCCTGCCACCCGCGCGGGCCACGTTCAGTTGTCGTCAGAGCCACCTACACGTACCCGAACGCAACCGCGCTCACCCGAGAAATTACCCTTAATTGCTCACTTAATTTCTCGGCAACGGAGAGTTGTAGAGAGCTGGGATTGGTTTTATTGGAAAGAGGAAAAGTTGATGGTGCTAACAAGACCAAATTTAAGTTGTTCAGTATCGTAGTTTAGACGTACAGAATAAGTGGAATAGAGCGATTTTGGAAAAATCGGCCAAATTGGCTGGACAGGCAGTAGGGAAAGTAAGACTAGTCCCGGACTGACAGATTGGCTATACATAGTTATCCCGTCGCGGAGGGATTAAATAACTTACAGTGCATCTCAACCATGTCGGCCTATTTCAGGGCCCAAACTTTACCTTCATAAAGAGATGTATTGTAGACAGTAATGTCTGGCTGTGAACATTACCAATTAAGTCGTTAGCCAAGCATCAGCACAAATTCTTCTAACAACAATAGCTAACATTGTAATCCATTTCCTCAATACTAAATTACAATAAATTATATCTGTATTTTTCTAGTATCATAAATAGCAATTAATTAGTTAGGTAGTGTAGTGGTCGAATTTATTTACAATATGCGTTCTAGATGAAATGATTATCGTTGAATAAACTCGTTTTCTCTTGTTAATGGGTTTCCTTTCCCTGTGGCACACAGTATGCTTTGTAAAATTCTTTATATATACATCAGAATAGTTTTGAGAAACAATATTGTGCATATAAAATACAGGTAATAATTACTTATTTTAGTTATTATACATGGATGTTTTACAGTTTGGATGAGTTAGCAAATAGCTTGGTATTCCGTTTTCATTTTCCTTGCGAGTTATTCTGCAATTATATAAATCACGTGTACTTGTGATTACTAATGAATATATATATAATATAATAATAATATAATAATATAATAATATATATATATATACTGATCAGACTACCTATACAATCCACTAAGTCACTACATGATAATACACATAAGTACCTACCCAAATAATTAATCAATTAATAATAATAATAATATACTATACTGTCTACCCCATTAATAATAATGATACACAACATTGTCTACCCTATTAACAATAAAATACACTATTGTTTACCATAAACAATATGTTAGGCGGTCTTCAAGGAGAGTAAAATATATTATAAAGCCTGGGAAACATTTGAAGATGTTCAATGAGGGCCTAAGTAAAGAGAATAACAGAATGTAAGAAATCCTTATAGCACCAAACTTGCCACAACAGAAATGAAAGTAGTCAGATAACAAAAGGGAAAGAGAGAGATTGGAGAAAGGTGGAAGTTTTAACAGGAGAGGGAAGTTGTGTACCAGAGACCCCTTTTTATAAATAGACATCAAGGAACAATCTGAAGGTATATTTAATAAATATGAACGATCTTAGGGATTACCTCTTAACGGTAAATTTGAAGGCTACTGATTTTTTCAAATATGCAATTAATTACTTATATGTTGCAAATTGTTGAAATGATTGAATTAAATGTTATAACAGTAATAGAAAATATATTTTGTGGCATATTCCTAGTATAGTAGCCTTCTAGGAAACCAAAAAGAGGTTCTCCCATTAACAAAACAAATGCTAAAGGAGATTAAAACAAATATAAAGATAATTTACGAAATATTTTGTCAAACTGAACCTATAAAAGATGTAAGTAAATGTTTTAAAGGGAGAAACTCCGTATAGTAAAATGGAGGACTACTGAATCTTTCATACAATGTCACGAAACAAATTAATTATTAGTTACATTGAGCCGATTATTCTGTTTTCTAGGATAGTTTGGAGGAATCAGTAACTCACAAATGTTGAAGGAAAGGAAGGACAGTGAAAGAGAGAAGACAGAAAGGAGAGATAGCAAGCAAAATGAACTAGAAGGAAAGGAGGGAGAGTGGAAAAGAAAAGGAGATAGAAGGGAGGGACAACAACCACTAATGAAATAGAAGGAATGGAAGGACAGTGGGAGACATGAGTTATAGCAACCATGAAGTAAATAGAAGGAAAGGAGGGATAGTAAGGATGAAGGAAATTTAGGATTGAATGATTGATTGATATTAGGCGCCGCAACAACGAGGTCATATAGCGCCAGAAAAACGTGATAGAGAGGTGTGACAGCAATCAGGGAGGAAATAGAAAGAGAGGGACAATTGATTAATAAAATCTATGGCTGGGGCTGATGGGGCGCCAAACCCTTAAAGTTTTGCCCACATCCTTTTAATGCAGGCAATACCCCCTTACGGGGCAGGAAATTTAGGAGATGAGGCGCACTGGAATAGAGGAAAAGGATTTGCTTGGGGTGCAAATGGGTGTCCCACCACAGGAGTAATAAACTAATTTGTATTTTCAAATACCACATAAACCTAAACCCTAAATATACAACAAAGTATAGAATATCTAGCATAGCTTAATGTTTGAGGAACAGTAATTAACAGTATAAAATAGTGATTAAAGAATTGCTTCCTAATTAATTTTGTACACCATTTTTCTTAAATGGAATAATCAAATCTGATAATTTGAAGAAGAAAGAAAAATGGGTTAGAGCTGGAAGACCCTGTAGTTTGAGGGAGAACTAGATGATGAGAAGGGACAGAGAGAGAATAAAAGGAGGCACAATGGAAGAGAGGAGATACAAAGGAGGTCAGAAAACATGAAGGAAATAGGAAGAAAGGAAGAACAGTAGAAGAGAGGAGGGACAGTACACATGGGATATAGATGGAAAGTAGAGTGAAGTGAAAAAGGAAAGAGAGTAGCTTGGGTCCAAAGGGGCGCTAAGTCCCTAAAGTATGGGAACAATTCTAGATATAAGCGTGCATAAGTTTTTCATGGTGGAGAAAATGCACTAATTCCTTTTATTATAAGACGAAACAAATCAATAACCTATATACAGGGATAGACTGCTGCTACCTGACATAATTTTGAGGATATAGTAACCCACCAATGAAGGGCCATAATTGAATATATATATATATATATATATATATATATATATATATATATATATATATATATATATATATATATATATATATATATATATATATATATATATATATATATATATATTATAGTACACTAATATTATAAAATGCAAATGTTGGTTAGAAAAGAATAGTTAATATAATTTTCTTCTTATAAAAGCCAAAACTCTTTAGTTTTTTAGTTATTCTTGTAAGTCAGTGATTAGTGGAGGGAGTGAATGTCTCTCTGCCTGAATATGTCAATCAACACACCAAATTTACCCATCTCACCCCTTCTGATTACAGTCTCTGTCATTCAGTGTAAATATCACGCTTATACCGGTAGTAAGTTCTTTACAATTTACTATTTTTCAGACAGTCCCAGGTTAACAAAGTTTGTTGGTAACAAAACCTGAGAATGCTGGAACCATAGACCCATTAACATATACCATATATTTCATTATATGTTTATTTTTTTCAACTTTGGTGTCTCAGACGAACATATAAATAGAAAGTCATGACTAATAGAAACATATGAGTGACCTTTAGGCCAGAGTAAACACAATTTTAAACAGATACATATTTGCCAAAGACATTTTGTAGTTACTTCAAAGTACTTAATGCAGAGTTTACATGTACATTAGTAGCTGCACATGAGTTACACACACTAGGCTTATCATTTGGCGTGAGACTAAATGACTAAACCACCTTCGCACATGCATCAAACGGAGTCAGATTACCCAAACACACTTCGATATTAAGATCACATGTTAAGGGGAGAGTAGACTTTTGATAGACTGGAGTGCCTTGATTCCTCCAAAGTATGTCAGGAAACAGTTCCAGATGAAGAAAAATAATGGTGGCCTGTTGCTGGGAATCGTTTGGAGGAATCATTATCTCCACAAATGCCTAAAATATACCCTCCCCTTAATATGCGAAGTGCAATTTTGATGTGATGAACAAGATAGTGTTACATGGCAATGTACTGTTGGTGGTTTAGTGTGTATATATAATATATAAATATCTATCTAAATCTTAAAGAAAGAGACATAGAGAAATAGATTAATATAGTTTGGCACAGATATATGCATCCTAAAAAATGTGCCGGAACAATGATAACCCAGATCTACGGTAATTGACTAGATCCGACCAAACTCTCGGTTTGTTTGATATTTAATACTACTGGATTGTATTCCATATAAATGGAACCACATATTATGCCTTGGTGTGGAGTGAGTTTACAAAAAGATGGGAGCTTACAATTGTTTGATTAATTAATTTATTACTTTATACTTATTATGGCGGCGCAATATCTTTGGTCATTTACCGCCGAATAATTATACAAGTAATATATTTTACTTTATAATTGGTAAAATATTTTAAATAAAATAAATATAACTTTTGATTTGAAATAGTATAGTAAAAAATAATTTATTAAAGACGAAGTATAACGAGTTAAAGTTACTAAAATGTTCAAATTGTATTTTCAATAACAAAATGTCAAAGAATATGTCCATCCAATGATATTAACAAACCTGATACCAAACTACAGTTTCTGAATTATACCTCCCATCTCTATGGAGGTTCCCCCTCGATTTCTACCTGAATCCTCCCCAAGCACGTATGCTTAGGTTCCCCAAACTAGAATTCTCCACTAGGAGTTGCCGAACCGTTAAAGATCACATACCAGGTAATCATCACAAATAGGAAGGGGTCCTCTCTCCATTAAAAATCCGTGCGTGAACAGCGTATGGCCGATGCGAAGACGATACAAAGCCATCTCCTATCGGCTGGTCAACCCAACACAAATCCAGCTCCTCACTTCTTCCCTGATCTATCTGAGCTTGTTCTCGTCCACTCCACTCCACCTATAATGCCAACATCCCCCAATACAGCGACGGATCTGAGGCAGGAATCCTGTGTCCATGAAACCTGTCATTTGATCCAGACACTGCCTGCTTGGCCAGCCTATCAGTCCGCTCCAAGATGTGCTGGAACCCAACAACATTTCGCCTCTTTGCCACAACACTTGATAAAAAAAGTGCTAGTCTTAAATAGATAAAACTATATTATAGGAAACAAAAATACCCCAGTGCAGTAAAAGAGACGTAAAATATCACTAAAATACGTTCAAATATCAAAAGTCAGTATAATGCCTTCTGTTCTGCTATAATAACTGATGCAATGTTAAGATTGCTAACACCCCAGCTAAATAATGGAGAGACAATTCTAAAGCCCACGCATGTGCCAGACTTCAATCTATTAATATAAACAGGGATAGATCCTTCGTGTATTTCAAATAATGCAGGTGTTGCCTGAGGTCGAAGTGAGCCCTTTTTCTCTGAAAAAAAAATCTTAGGAAGCAACTATTGGCCAATCCTGGGGACTTTATGTTGATAAATTGGCAACGTAGGTATAGCCAGACCTAACGTGACAGACCGAACTCTGAAAGCATAGATATTTCGGTAATATTGGACGATAGGCATGAGTAACAGAAATGATATATTTCAAGATCAATGTATATGAGACAGAGTTCGGGAGACGTTGTACACGAAATCAAACTCCTGGCTATTATGGACTTGCGGTGCAGAACAAACATGAAATAGGGGATATACCGAGAGCCACAGAATGCCCCAAACGCCGAACATAAAATGATCATCTACATAATTAATATAATATTAAAATACTTAAATAGGCTTCATTACTCCGAAAGGGATAGACAGTATGATTAAAAAGACACACAAACTAAAAACCACATTTATAATAAAAGAAGATCGTCGACTTAAGTAAAATATATAAAATAATCAAACTAAAAACAATTCAAACCATCTAAAAACCATAATTTGTGGAGGAGGCCAGCCTCCTCCACATAGAAGAGGGTGTTCCCTCCCACACTACAAGCATCCTCTCCGAGCACCCGGGAGAGACTGTAAGAACCGTCACCCACCCGGTACTCGGAGAAGGTCTCCAAGGCTGGGACACTCGACAATAAGATGCCGCACTGTCAAAGGGACCAGACAATCATCACAGTAATGAGGGTGAGCCCTCTCCATTAAAAAGCCATGAGTCAATAATGTATAGCCAATGCGGAGACGGACAAGAGCCGTTTCCCACCGGCTAGACAGGCCGCTGTTGCTCCACAAACCAAGGCGCTGGCGGATGTCACTGAGCTTGTCCCATCTGTCCTGCCAGCAGGAACAAACAGCAGCATCTATGTAGGGTCGAAGGTCAACTGCAGGAACAGGATGACGCCTGACAGGAGGCCGAGAATTGGAGACAGCAGCCTTAAGACGCAGCCATTCCCGGGAGTACACCGATCAGAATGGTGTATCATTTGTCAAAAAAACAAAAAAAAACACTGAGGATTCGAACCTGGGATCTTTCGGATAAGCTTGGGCTGCAGGGGTACTAGGACCAACCCCCCCCCCCCCCCCCCCCCCATTCCCCTCATTGGTCATTTATAAAAATAAAATTGTAGGCTGAGGACGTCTCCCAGGCTTCACCGATCAAAATGGCATATTACATTTTACTCTAGGTCAAACGATGCGGCCGTGCATAGCGGCTAAACAGATAGACGTCTGTTGGTGGCTAGACGTGTCTAGGGGAGCCGCAGCAATATCCTCATGTATCGCTGTTAATACAACTAATTCAAGGACAAGACTGTGCAAAAAGTTGTATGAAGCCATCCACTACTGTGCTTTTAAGTGAAAATTAAACTTAAAGGAGGATAAGTGATGTTAATGGTGTTTTTATGAGTCAACAAACCAGGGATCCCGGCTTTCTCTCACCCCTGCACCAAGACTACACCCTGACCGACAACCCACCAACAACACTTCACGGTAATGTCGAATGAGAATACTGCTACTGGACTGGAAGATGGGAGCGAGACTACAGAGCATACTGATTTTCATAGTAGACTATCTGAGGACATAAGCAGAGTCATGGAAGAATGTTTTAATTAAATCAGGTGAGAGGGATGACAGAAGTGGTCAACGAGTGAAAAAAAGGAGCAGGGCAGGAGATTCGAGCGCTGACGGGGGTGTGACAGGCCTGGTTGCTGATGTGATACGCTCACTGCAGCCTGTTATCGTGAGAGCTGTGACTGCTGCAGTGACCAGTGCGATGGAGCCGTTTGTGGAGACCATGAAGGAGGAGATAAGGATGCAGAGTCAGCAAGTAAATGATACTATATTATGTGACCTTCAGAAACAAATAAAACAACAATCATATCAACTGCAACAGATGGAGCAGTATAGCAGAAGGGAAAATGTACGTATTAAAGGAATAAGGTGTACTGAAGGGGAGGATGTGACGGCGACGGTGATAAAGGTGGCAGAGGACAACGGGGTGACATTAATTCAAGCTGACATTTCTGTTTGTCACCGCATTGGTACCAGCAGTGATGCCAACCGTCCCAAGCCCATCATTGTCCGACTCGCAAAGAGAGAGAAGAAGATTGAGTTAATGAAAAACAAGAAAAAGCTCAACAGAGGGATCTACATAGACGAAGACTTAACAAAAATGAGGAGCAAAATGTTATATGAAATAAGAAGAGATCCGTAAACTACCAAAACATGGACAATTGATGGCAGAATCTTTGCGATGGTGAATGAGGGGGGCGAGGAGACGAAGAAAATATTCGACACTCCGGATGACCTGTACAAGCTCGGCTGGAACGAAACGAAACTGGGGACCTTCCTGATTTCAAAATAGCGAAACACAGACCCCGAGCTGGCAGGACGTCTCGAAATCTCGGATGAATCAGGTATTCAGTTGAATGTGTGCGGCCTCAATATTTGTGGACTTAATTCGAAAATAAATAATGGTATATTTGAGGAATATGTTAAGAATTTTGACATTCTTTGCTTATCAGAAACAAAAGTAAGGATAGGAAATGACATCGAAGGTTTTTCGTGCTTTAGTTTGCCTAAGAAAAGGAATTATCCTTACCCTGGGATACATGGATTAAATGTTTATGTATCAAACAAAATACATTATATAAAACAAGTGTGCGATACTGACCTACAATGTGAGTCTGTTCTGTGGGTGAGGATTCGTGGTGACTTTTTAATGGGATCATTATATCTTCCTCATGAAGCCTCAAAGTATCACTACCCTGAACTATTTGAGGATCTAGCGTTAGATATATGTATGTTAAAAGGGAAGTATGAATTACCAATCATGTTAATTGGTGATTTTAATAGTAGAACAGGATTGCTTAGTGATATTTTCAGGACGGATTATTGCAATTTTGATATTGATGTGATTATATTTATAACTTTTTAGATAGTGTAATCTTTTTAGTTTTGATTATTATATATATTTTACTTAAAATTAAGTTAACAGGTTCTATTAGTAAAAATTTGCTTTTTAGTTTATATGTCCTTTTAATCATGCTGCCTATTCCTTTCGGAGTAATGAAGCCTGTTTAATGTGTGTACAAATGATATTAATGATGTAGATGACCATTTCATGTTGGGAGGTATATGACCCCAGCTGTAACTCCGTTATATGCCTATACTCATTTTATCTTGTACTGACCCGCAAGGCTGTGGTCCCTTTAAAGTGCGGTGTTGCCATAACTAAAATGCATTGATTATATATATATATACTGGTCAACAAAGTTTTTGTTGCATTGTTATAAACACTTGATTCTACCTAATTTGGGTGTGGCGATCTCATATCTGAAGTTAGTTTCTTTCTGTAAGCTCTAGTTTTTTTGCAATCAAGGTATTTTGAAATTTCGTATTCGTCTTATTGACCTCGTCGTCTATCTTTAAAAATATGTCATTAAACTGTCATTAAATTAGCTGGGTAATAACAATAAAATATTACATATTCTAAATTTATTCAATAACACAATTTGAAACATGTTACATCTAAAACAAAGGTTGAAATTTGTATAAAACTCATTGTTAGGTGAGAAATTTGTTACTATGAGGAGACAAAGCCCAATCACATTTTAGCCAGGTAGGAATTTGCGCTTGAAGCTTTTGCGTTTGTGAAATGTCTCAGGGCACTCTCGTTTAACCCCTGCAGACCGGGAGGGGGGTCCCTGCCTCCACATTTCTACCCTGCCGCTCGCGTCAAAATTCCTCGATTTGCCCTATATTCACAACGCTCACACTCTTAACCTATATAGTGTACTGACTTCAAAATTGTTCCATCCTTACCTTCAACTCTTCCTCTTTCCAATGGTACCATCGGGAGGGCTGTACGATGAATAGTTGTGGAGATAGTGCGAGTTGAAGTGGACCATGTTTGCGCGCGAGACAGAGGTGTGTCTGTGTGTACGCGTGAGTTCGGTGTGACTGCGGCATGGGTGTTCAGTTTCCCGCCTAAGTCCCTTGTCAACTCACTCGTATTACTACTATTATGTATCGTATGTCATGATTTCAACACTAAAAATAGTATGAACACTTGTAGGAATAATATTATATCATCGTGTAATTGTCACTTAGAAAATGATAAACAAACCGACTTGTACCGTAGGAAACACGTATATTTACTATCAATTGTGCCTGTATGGGTGTGTTTTGTGGTGATATTTTCTTATTACTACCCCATTATATATCGTGTGTCATGATCTATACACTAAATAATAATTTGTAACCTTGTAGGAATATCATGGTGTCACTCACGTACATATATTCACTACGGTATTGTCTTACGATCGTTAGAGCACAAATTCGGACAAGGGCAATTACTTAAAAATCGCCCAGCCATCGTGGGGTCCCAGAATCGACTGAGTGGGTAGCGGATCGGTATTGTGAGTGTATTTTCTTGCCCAACGACAAGAAAAACTAGCCGTACAGGGCGCGAAATAGCGCTAAATCGCTGTGACGGTAGGTGCTGTTGCCCGGTTCCTTACGTAAGACGCTCTATCACGTCAACCGGTCTGCAGGGGTTAAAGCTCCAGCAGTACTCTGCCATCATATGTTTGTCCCATCTCCCTTGGTAGCGGTCTTCCATGGTCTTGAGATCCTGATGAAACCGCTCGCCTTGCTCGTCACTTACTACCCCTAAGTTCTCAGGGAATCTATCAAGATGACTATATAGGAAATGGAGTTTGACACTCATATTGCATCCAAGGTCATTAAAGGCTGACAACATGGTTGCTACAAGGGTTTCATAGTTGTCAGCCTTTTTATTACCAAGAAAGTTTTCCATTACCGCCACAAAGGAAAGCCATGCACCCTTTTCCTTGTCGTCCATCTTTCTGACAAAGTCTTGATCACGTACAAGTGCACGAATTTGTGGTCCATCAAACACACCTGCTTTTAGCTTCTCAAATGACAAAGCAGGGAGAGCAGAGACTATGTGTTGGAAGCATTCACCATCAGTATTTAATGCTCTGACAAACTGTTTCATCAGGCCCAGTTTGATATGGAGAGGAGGAAATATGATCTTTTCTCGACTGACGATTGGATCATTGACAATGTTTGGCATACCAGCTTTCAGAGTCTCACGTAAGGGCCACTCCTTCAGATTCCAATGCCTGTCTCTAGCTCGGCTGTCCCACATGCAAAGAAAGCAAGGATACTTTGTAAATCCTCTTTGTTGGCCAAGAAGGAAGTTCATCATTTTGAGGTCAACACAAATTATATCTCCCTATTGATACCATAATCGTGCAATTAATTAATTTGACCGCAATCGGCTAGAATGTAAAACCTCAAATTGCATGAAAATTGGAGCATGCAGAACAAAACTGGTTTCAAATATGAAATCAGCAGATCAAATATGGTAAGAAACAGTAAAGAAATCTCATGCAATTTGGAATTATAAAAAAATTGTTGTCCTGTGAATTAATTATTCATGACTGGATATGATACATAGTATAACTGTAACCAACATGGAGTAGGTAATACAGTGTAATCTTAATACATAGTTATGGATCCTTTTATTTGAACCAAAGATATCTTTACATGTTCCGGTCGAGACACGCTGTTTCGCACTATTTAAAGATACGAAGTGTAATCGTTGTTAGGATTACAAAGTTGCCTCAGTCTGTCAGCAGCCTTTTGTCAAAATGGAAGCTCGTGATACCAAGATTGCCCTTCGGGGTAGAATTGATGGGATGAGAGACGGGGGAATGAGCAACACTGACATAGCACGAGAACTTGGAATAGATCGAAAGACAGTTTATCGATGGCTGAAGAGGTGGGATGAGGAAGGAAATTTGGCAGTCAAGCCTAGATCAGGCGCCCCTAGAAAAACTACTATAGAGCTGAAGATGAGGTAATAAGGCAAGCATCAGAGCGAAATCCATTCACCAATGCCGTTGCCTTGCAAAGTGACCTGCAACTCGATATTACAGCGAGGACTGTTCGAAAGAGGCTTCATGAGCCAGGAATACACCACCGCATACCAGCAATAAAGGAGTTCTTAACAGATACACACTGTCAAAACCGACTACAGTTTGCTCTAGAACATGAATATAATGGCCTTGACTTTTGGAGCCGTGTCATCTGGAGCGACGAGAAATCCTTTTGTTCTACCTCTCATGGTAAACTTCACTGTTGGAGGAGAGACAACACAAGGTATGCCAATGATATGTGTTTCATTTGTGTAGGATGAAGTGGAGACGGGTTAGTAAATTGGAGGGCTACTGATCTTTGAAAATTAGCCTATGCCACGAAACAGATCCATCCTCCATTAAGAAGATTAGTGTCGTTTATTTTATGTCATTTTTGGGAGGAATAGGTAGCCCTCCTATTCATCAACAAAAAACGGTGCTTTAACTTGAGATACACCTGGGATAACAGCTTATTGATCGTATTTGATACAGCTGTGTATAACGGGTTGGGTGATGCTATTCAAGTATACAATTTTTGTTTCTTGCTACCGGCAGTTTAGTGTGTCTGTATGTTTCTTCGATAACTCCCAAACTACTCGTAAGAATAATCTCCAAAGAAAGTGTAGGAATCATTGTAATAACACCAGAAAATTTAGTACAGAAGTTTGTCTTTCAAGAATATCTAATGCACAGCAGTACAGTAAATCATGTTCTTTCCAAACCAGGTATGCCCGAGAAAATATCTTCGAGGTGGCAAGAAGTTATCATGTCTCGGCAAACACCTGGGGCTGGATTTTGCTCTACGGCGTTGGAGTGCTCGCAGAATTAGTTGGAAGGTTTACGGCTGAACAATACATAGAGATTTTAGAGGAGGTTATGTTGTCATCTGTCAGGACATATGCTTTTCCCTACCCAGAGAGAGTAATTTTCATGCAAGATAACTGTCCAATACACACAGCTAGAATAGTGAAACGGTCGTTTCAGGATCAGAGAAATATGGAACTCCTCGCCTGGCCGAGTAAATCTTGTGACCTGAACCCGATTGAAAATGTGTGGGCGAACATCGTCAATGTGTGGGAGCCATAGCAGGAACGGACTTCTTGGCAGTTGATGGCACACGTGCCGACGGAGTGGGAGGTTCTCCGAAAAAAAACTGATCTAATTTACAATCACGTGGTATCGGTTCCGGAAAGATTACGAGAGGTTATTGAAAGCAACGGTGGATGGACGGGGCATTAGTTATTATATGTGTTACGAATTGAATTCGTTTATTCTTATTTGATGGCTTTGATTATGGGAATTCATGTCTGATATATGTCAATGTTTTTTTTATTAAATACACTATAAAACATAATTACCGTCATCCTTTATACCCATGTTACTATAAATTCATGACAGATTAGGAAACTATAAGAATAATTATTCAATTAAATTGATATTCACATAATGACTAATCCTCTGTAATATGTTACTGTATACATTAAAAATAAGATGTGATGTCAATGAATATTACTGAATATAATTTGTGACCAGGAATTTCACACAGTGTTTTCGTGACTGGAGTTCATTGGTGGTTCAGTCATCGAGGTTCGTAACTGAACATAGCAATTTTTCATATCATATACCATTAAATGAAAAATTAATTGTGTATAGAAAATTTTATGTCGATATACTCTCGTTAGTGGACAGTTTCCTTTATGTGGTGAATGCTTTTATTCTAGATTTGGCTGCACCGCGAGCAACTCCTCATGGGTCAGTACAAAATAGAAAGACTATAGTGTCATCTATAAATCAATCAATCTTGAATTAATCCTGTTCGAGGAAGTACGTCTTACTTTGGCGAGCGCGTAAGGGGTGAGCATCCCTGCAGTAAAAGTAGAAACTTTCTGACTGACAATCAGAAGTAAAATGTAAGTCAGGAGCAGAACAATTACCACACCGGGAACGGTTGTTGCAGTTCCTCCTCCCATGACCAAACTCATAACAACAGAAACACTGTAAGGGACGCTCAACAAAAGGCTTCACCTCAAAAGAGGTGGGGTTAATGTTAATGCGATCTGAAATATGCTAGCCATAGAAAGTGAGGATCATATTTTTGTTAACCGTTGGCCACTATCAGGTCATATCACAAAAATATCCTCTTCTGAGAATTCATACAGGTCCTCAATATATATATATATGCCCCTTGCTAAAATTATATGGTGGCTATAGTTTGATGGATTTAAACTTGCCATCAGTAGGACAGGACAGATTGAGGAGCACCATGGCCTGTGTAAGATATTTGGCTCTGATTAAAACATCCTTACCATAATTTTTAATGTGGCCCATCGGTATTTTTTTTTTCTTTTTTTCAAGATACCCCTGTCTGTAGTAAGCCACAAACCAAAATGCTCCTTAAGGACATACTCTACAGATTCATCAAATATGTTAGGGCTGTAGTTATTGTCACTGTTAACTACATTTATGGACCTTATTATCTTAACCATACAGTGAGTATCTCCCACAGACAGAGAATCTTTTGCCTCAAAAGCTGCTTTGGCAGCAGCATTTGTATTGAATGTAATATAAAACAATTAGATCTGCAGTCACTGTCAATAGTAATTCGAATACGAAGAACCACTCCAGAACACTTAAAATTGGAGTGGATAGCGTCATAAGAAAGGGTTGCCAGCACATTATTCAACATTAACGTGACCAAACCGCTAACAGTGTTCATCAACACAACACCCGACCTGCTGGATCTACTCTTATTTTCAGCCTTCTGCATACCACCGCGACCAGAGAGTGACGTCTCGAGGGCCTGGTCGACAACTGCTCGAGGAAAAGAAAGAGCTTTATCTTTATCCATAGGACATTGTTATTGTAGTAATGGCCCTCGGAGCCAAAAGTTACTACCTACTGGGCAGATGAGGGGACCGAACACTGGACGTAGCGGGCGGAGTACCTTGTTCCCCACGAGCCACTTGTTTTAAAAAGCAGCCCCAATGGCTCGAAAGTTTGCCTACGACTGTGCTGAGATCCTCTTCCCCAACATCTCCCGGCCCAGACACCCAACCATCCAACATAGGACGGCCCCTAGAAGGCAGTCCCTCTGGAGGGCAGCACTGTTGGCCCGTACTGGCAGCCTATTGCATGGGAACCATTTAGTCTGGTCTCTCACTGGCGACCTTTCTAGCATGGGGAGCCCTCTCATCCCGAGTTCGGGGCAAAGGAGGGGCCGGAGTCCCCTCTAGTCTAGCTAGCCTGGTCTCGCTGACACGCAAGTCCCCCCACCACGACAAGGCGGTTCCCGTTATATTTATTATAACATATCGAATTGTAAGTTGTTTGATTGTTACACTATAATTAATTAATATGATGTTCTGAGAGGTGCACACCAGTCAGTCCATATTACCTACCCTTATCCCTCCCCATCCTCATTTCGATCGTAGTTACTTTTACTCCACAATGGCGTTTACACTGAAGCTATTCCATGTATGTAACATGCTGTACTATCTTACTTACAATCTGTTCTTTTATTAATTCATGAAGTTTGTCCGTAGACCGTAGAGCAGGGGTTCTCAAACTTTTTAACTCGTCGACCCCCCAATGAAGTTGCACATTTTTTGTTGACCCCCTAACAGCCTAGCTTTTAATCTTTCAAGTACAAAAACATCGATGCCAAAATCAGTATGAGTAGTAGTAGTAGTAGTGTAGTTGACATGTAGGAATGCATCCTGTACGGACCCTGGTACTGTACGGACAGTAGAGCTGTGAGAGACGATGAGGGGGAGAGGTTGGTTGAAGGTAGTGTTGTCACACACCTACGGCGTAGCCCAGTGCTTGTGTGTATCTTAAAAATTGCAACCTTTCCAAATTTTCAAAAAATCTCAAAAAATTATTCCATGTTCATTCCGTGATAAAATGTTTCATCTGCACTATTAAGTGGAAGAGACATTGCCCTTTATATTTATCAGAGATAAGTATTAACATCTTCACTACCTGGTGTGACATCTGATCGGGGGGTGGGGTGGGGGTGGAGGGGCGAGCGAAGCGAGCCACGATTGGGGGGGCGGAGAGGCGAGTGGGGGGGGGGGGGCGTGCGTAGCGAGCTGCGCCGCCGCAGACAAAAGCACCCCCGGCGCAGCCGTGGTGGGCGAAGCCCAGTGCTTGTATCTAATAAAAATTGCAACCTTTTCAAACTTTCAAAGAATCTTAAAAAAACAAAAAAGCTTAAAAAACCTTCCCAAACTTCCAAAAAATCTTTAGAAATATTCCATGTTCATTCCATGATAAAATGTTTCAATTCAATACATCGTCACTACTTGACATCTTCACTACCTGGTGATATCTGATTGGGGGGTGGGGGCAGGTGGAGGGGCGAGCGAAGCGAGCCGCGAGTGGGGGGGGACGAGCGTAGCGAGCAGCGCCGCAGGCAAAAGCATCCACGGCACAGCCGTGGTGGGCGAAGCCCAGTGCTTGTTAATATATATATATATTTTCTAATGGTGTCTTGATATTTTTCAGATTTTTACTAATTATAATCGAGAACTTCAAATTGGAGGCTTCAATGGTCCATTCGACCCTAACAGTAAACATTCACCGACCCCCTGGTTATTCATCGACCCCCTTTCGACCCCTTGGCTATTCATCGACCCCTTGGATGATCCCATCGACCCCTGGGGGTCGATATCGACCACATTGAGAACCCCTGCCGTAGAGTGTTGTACACCCGCGGTCAGAAATTGTGTCATAATTCCTTGGCATAATGAATCTCAACACGCCAAACTTTAGGGATTCGAACAACTGGGTGTTATAGGGATTCTCACCAATGTTCGAACCTTCAAAGAAGGCTGTCTGAGATTCAATTTGCCAGGTGATCGGGACACAACTTGTGACCGCGAGTGTACAACACTCTACGGATAAATCTTATGAATTAATAAAAGAACAGATTGTAAGTAAAAATGTCATACCATGTTATTAACAAAAATACACTTTCCAATTCCAAGATTTGCAACGTTTGTAACAGAAATCACATGATAAATATGAATTTCAAATTAAAAATAACATTGTGGAAAGCATAGCAAACTGAATACGATTCTCTAGTGAAATATAGCATTTTCTTGAATATTCTTATATATATATATATATATATATATATATATATATATATATATATATATATATATATATATATATATATATATATATATATATATATATATATATATATATATATATATATATATATATATATATATATATATATATATATATATATATATATATATATATATATATTCATATATATAAATTGTCTTCATATAATATTTTGTTTAATCTACTAGTAGGAATGGTCTTCAATCATTGTTCTGATCTGATTTTAATATTGTTTAGTATCGGAGGCTAGAACATTTAAAGGTCAAAGGAGTATATTTATCGGCAAAAGATGGCAGAAATGTATTCATGTAAATATTATATAGTTATCACCGGATGTGTCCAGAATACCCACAGAATGCATAGTTACACCAACTCATACTAATCATTGATAAAAGTAACGAAAGAAGAATTATTAACATGCTATAAAAAATACTCTCGTCTTTACACCGTGGTTGAGTCACACTTTGAAGGGTGCAACCTTCCACCATCTCTATATAAAGGTGAGAAACCCACCTCACATCACTTGACGAGCATTCTTGACAAGAGTAGGACCCTCACATTTTGCTTGGTAGTAGGGTTTTAGCTGACGGTAAGTGCTAATTGTTATGTGTATTCCATCCTTTATGATTTCTTGAAGAAAATTAAGATTTTAAGCACAATACGATTTTGGGGGTAAGCAGAACCTTTCTGACTGTAACTGTTATATGATATTTTTTTAACTGAAAATTATAATGTATAATAGTTACTGGTGTGGATATCGACAACTTATATATAGCGGGATTTTCCTTTAGCATAGCAAGGGAGTCTATTTACACGAGTGGGTGTCAGAATCCCTATACATTCCAGTTACAAGTGGTCGATGCCATCGTTTTACTTCTCATTGGACATCAAGTACGTTATCCCTAACATAATAGAATAGGACAGAACATTAGTGCGACAGTGTAGCCTTCAGTTTGTCAAGCTAGAAGCTCCTCAACTTGTGTCGTCTGCTGCAGCCACAGAAAGGTAATTATATTGGCAGACCTGTCGCCCAAGCCAATAAAGGTTGTATGATTTGCTGAGAAAAGTTTCTAGTCACTTTCATCAAAGAAGGAAAAGAGGAGGAGTAACAGAACAGGAAGAGGGAGGGGAAGCAACCACACACATACATTGTTTTTCTGCTATGTAGACTCAATTAACATTGAAAAATATTCAGACGCTATTCCCCTTTTCGTGTAATGCCCAGTTCACACTAGCCTATACTGACGGACTCCGTATCCGTACAGCTACGTCAAAAGAACATCAGTAATTATGTCACTTTTAAGGAGACAGAGGAAAACGGAAGATATGAGATACATCCTTTCCGTCGTCGTTCTTGCGTTGGTAAACAAGCGTGGGAGTTCAAGATGGGCTATGAATACAAGAATTTGCTGCCGATTGTAGAGTTTAACTGAATTATTTCCATTCCATGTTCCATACTATGAATGTAGTTAGTATAGTCTACTTCCCTCCTCACATAAACCCCTCAGTGCAGCTACTGGATGTGTTGGACGTGTTGGGTGTGAGTATTATAGCGTTCGCTGCATGCAGTTGATATGTCGTCTAATTGTTGACAATAATGATATGCTCCCATAATTCAGTTTCGATAACATTCATTCATTATTTGCCATTAAACAGTTACGTATATAAAACAATATTTTCCAATAATATTATATTAGAAGGGTGTAGTTCAATATATTTATTCATAAACATGTCAAAACAATTTCAATATGATATTGAGAATAGTCAACATCATTTGAACGGACAGTCACCTCCGTCTGTCCGTAAAAATAAATCAATTTTCTTCCTTACCACTGTCGATACAGGGACGATCGTGACGTCAGCGTTGGAGAGTGACCTAAGGAATCACATTTCTTTACGTGGCATAGTCAGGAGTAATCATTATCATCCATGGCCTTTATTGTAAATGAAAAATTCTTTTATTCGACCTAGCTGAACAGATTTAGTCTGGGATTTGAAAATTCGTTACTTATTGTTTACTTTATTAATATCTATCCCGCCTACCCCTCATGTCTATTACTTACTGTAATCAGTCAGGCACGCAATGATGCCAAATATCCTGTTTCCACCTCACGGCGTACCCACTTGTTATCAGTTGTCATGTCCACGTCCACCATGCGCCCTATCTGGGTAGGGGTATAGCCTTATATATTACTCTACTACAATCTTATATCTTACATACGAAATTGAACCAGATAAATCTCTGATTGATTCTCTGTTCCATGGAACGATGATTCGCAACCAGGCGAAGTTGGAAGGTTCAAACAACAGTATGTTGTCTGGAGAGAGGTGCAAGATGCACCATTGTTTGAACCATCGAACTCGTCTGGTTGCGATTCATCATGTCAGGGAATCAGGACACAACTTTTGATCGCGACTATATGTGATTCAGCTCGGTCACACACACGCTTAATCGTTACATGATGAATATGTTTGTTATCTGGTCAGTGTTTTTAGTCACTGAATGATACAATATCTTACATTCTGAACAGAAAATTGTGAATAATATTTACAGTGTATACAAATATCAAAACAATATAATAAATGATAATGGTTATAAATAATGAACATAAGAATATAGGAAACAGCGGAAGGCTTGTTGGTCTAGCTCTTGGCAACTCCTGATTCAGAAGCATGCCTCTACATCCATGTATGTACACTCATGATACGAAATCCCTGACCAGAGACGAACGGCAGGCACCACACATACACACACACACCCTGCATTCGAAGTCAGCCTCTATAGGTGTACTGGGTGGGGAAATGAGCAATACCAGGCGATTCGAAGCTTTCTCCTCCTCACATTCTGGTCAGAAATTATGTATCACGAGTGTATAGTTATAGGTTAAAGGTCCGCCAATGAGTGTATGATTTCTCCTACCTGACAGATCCTCTGCTTACTCCTTCCCTGGGGACATACAGCTCCGGACAGATCAATGGTCCACACCATATCCACCTGTGTCTTGGTTTGGGCCTAATCGTATCTGGCAACAGTTGCGGTGGAGGGAGGGGGGGATGAGAGTGGGAGAGAAGGAGAGAAATATGGGCGGGGCTATATGGAGGGTAACGAATTATCAGGTAGAGAAGACGGTGTGTCAGGAGGAATGAATGAATAGTATCGAATCACCTGTAGTTCAAAGCAAGGTTCATCAAACTTTTTCAGTCGTGACCCAGTTTGTGCTATGACATCATTCTCGCGACCCATACAGAAAGATGTTATTACAAATGAACAGAATTATCAACCTAAGAAAATACAAGGCCAGAAAATGAAATGCAATAATTATGATTAAAAAGCATTTTAACCAGAATTATTTACAGAATTATAAACACGTAGTTTGAAATATCAGGGTTTAGAGAAGTGCATAGTGCATTAACGTAGGTGGATATAGGAGAGAAGAAATGTGATGATTTAAGGCGAGGGTGAAGGGGAAGAGGGTAAGAAAAATGAAGGTGATTAGCTGAAAAGTAATAATAAACAAAAATAATTAGAATATCTGTTATATTATATCCTTTAACTAAAGGCAGTGTCTTTTGTTCACCATCGTAGTGGGATAGACTACTAAATATAGACCGTATTATCCTTCGGATATTAGACAGCTATCCCTGTATTCCTTTATCTCTCGTGTTTGTCCCGTATAGGGGTATTGCCTGTAATGATGTGGGCAATACCTTAAGGGTTGTGGCGCCCCTTCGGCCCCAGCCACTAGCTTACATTTCTTCAACTGTCCTTCCATTCTTCCTATTTCCTTCTTGCTTGCTGTCACATCTCTCTATCACCTTTTCCTGGTGTTATTTGACCTCGCTGTTGCGCCACTTAATATCAATCTAGTATGTTATCTCCCCTTCTTGGCTCTTGTACTAACTGATGGAGGAAATTATTCTTTATGGTCTCTAGAAATTCATTTGGCTCGTGGTCGTTTTCCTGATCCATCCAGTTAATATTCCTAAAGATAAAGTCTCCTTATTATTTTTCGAAGCTTCATTTATGTCCTCCCTTAATAGTTTACTGTTGTCTCCGTCCAAATATGGTGGTCTATAAATAACTCCTAAAATTAAATCATCTCTGCCGTTCCTGATATCTAGCCATAGTGATTGTGTCATGCCTTGTCTTAATATTTGCCTTCTCACAACATTTTAATATTATCTTTAAAATACAGTATTACCCCTTCCCTTCTCTGTCTGCGGTCAGCATTGAATAAGTTATCCCCGTTAATTTGAAGTTCTTCTCAATTAATTACATCTACGTTTCGCTTAGCGCTATAATATCAATTTTCTCCGTATTAGCTATGGCCTTTAACCAGTCTAATTTGTTGCACAGACTCCTGCAATTGCTGTAGTACACTTTAAGGAAACTATATACAGGGTTATTCAAATTATAGTGTTAAAATTACCTGATATATCCTGAAAAGATATTAAACATATTTCCATGTGTATTTTTCCAACAATTACAAGGTTAATTACAGACATGAAAGCCAAATCTATTACCGTGGGCGAACGATCGAAATCTTGAAAAAATATACCCCAAATCCCCACCCCCCTACATACACACATCACCACCTGTTTTCTCTCGGGTAGACGAGAGAATTAATTACAACTTATGAAGCAATAAACCCTTATCGATCACGGGATTCAAACCGATCAGTAGGCTTTGAATCGATCCCAACGATTCGTGTTTCAAATATTATAGCTACTGCTATTGCTTTCTTTTTTCTACCATCTTTCGTAAACATAGTTCATTATTTCCTCTTCCACCAATAAATCTGGACGTTAACATCTAACACTAATAGTCCGAATTTATATTTCATTTTTTATTCTTTCTAGTCATATAGTTGTTGAGCTGCTTGTTTATAAAGCTTTTTGCTAAAGTGACTTAAAATTATAGTCAAAGCCACGTTTGCCTATCTGGACAAAGAGTTGTGGATGCAATGTAGGGACACAAGAACAGTACTGAGTGGAGAGAATGCTGTGCGACTTTTCCTCCAGTAAGTTGACAATAACAGACTCATCTAACCATCTATAGTGACATCTTGCCCTAATAACAATTTCACTACTATATGTTTCAGCGCCGGACAGACGGTGTTTTTCGTAAATATATCTTAAACGAATCGTTGTATCAATATCATATTTCAGCACACTATCTTTAACACCCGAGCGTATTTTATGGCTGACATACCATATTCCTATATGAGTTATACGAGGAGCTTACTCGTGAAAAATAGCACAAAGCTGGCCAGTCATATTGACGCATTCGAAGGAAAAGTGTGGCCCCCCCCAACACCCTCCCAAACCATTCCAACCACAACTACATCCCCCTCTTCTCACCCCTCCCTCCTCCTCTTCTCCCTCATCACTCGTGTTCCTCCCTATTTCTTCCATCACTGTATTATATATTAGAATGTTATGTAGATGTATATGTATAGATATGATTATTAACTAAAAAAATGGTACAGTACAATTCTATAGAGGCAAGACGTATTTCACTTTGATAATTACTGTACAACAGCATGTTTACATACATATAGTATGTAGAAGGTCCATATTTGCAGTCCTTATGGTCAACCATGCAAGTGAACACAATGTACTGGTATTATCAGTGCTCTGGACCTTCTAGGAAAAGTTATTAGATAATGTGTACCTATTCATTATAAACTGTCAACTTGGTCCAGTTAATATAATGTTATTTTGTTGACTTGTCCCTTTTATATTTATATTATCACCAAATTACATGTATATATATTATAGTGTAAGATTTAATGATGCAAATATGATAAAACAACATTGTTGCTAATAGGTGCGCCTCGGTAGTCAATGATTTCTACCCTGTCACTACTTGAGTCATAGCCTCGGACTGGGGGGTACCTCATAACTCAGAGAGAGGGGGCAAAGGATACGGGAGACTGTGAATATTCTATTAACGCATAAATTGGTTATTTAAAAAGGTAAGGAACACATGAAACAACCATGAACGATTATATTTGGTTGCCCAAAACCAAAATTAATATTTTTTCTGGTCCCCTTAGACATGTGCATGGGTTATTATCCGTCTATACGGCTATTAACAACGGGATTAGCTATTACTTTAATGGTCGTTTGACCCGCTCTGGTTTTCATGTCCACACACAACAGTAATTGTATTAAACAATATTACTAATGAACGATACGTATATACATACTGTCATAAAAAAAATGGAAGGGGGATGGTGTAAATAGGGGGGTGAAGAGTGAAACGGAGAGGGGGATAATGAGATATTGGGGTAGGGAAGGAAGGAATGGTCTGGGGGGTGTTCGGGGTGTTGGTGGAGGGGCTACACGAGTACCCCAAACTCGTCCGATTCTCTATATCGCCTTAGAAATTATGACTGGATTAGGCTTAATATCACTCAGTAAACTCCTAACATAACACATATAGGAATATGGTATGTCAGCCATAAAATACGCTCGGGTGCTAAAGATAGTGTGCTGAAATATGATATTGATACAACGATTCGTTTAAGAGATATTTACGAAAAACACCGTCTGTCCAGCGCTGAAATGTATAGTAAATGAATCTTTGTATAAGTATAATATTTCAGCACACTATCTTTAACATCCGGGCGTAATTTATGGCTGACATACCATATTCCTATTGAACCTGCATTGATCGAGGTTTGCGATCATTAAACCATATGCCCTCATTATTTTTTCTAGTTCATTATCGGGGTACACACCATCCCACAACCTCTGCCACTCGGAGTATATAATATCCCCGATTGGAGGGCGAATGCCCGTGTATGGAATATATGAATAAGGTGTCGTCACATCTATGTTGTGTGTTAACGACGATGTAGGGGATATTTTCTTGATGTGTCGACATAACCAGGGTAAATGACGGAACAGCTGAACCCATCAGATCATCTCTCAAAAAACCCACACGTCACTTTATCGACTATAAGTAAGGCCTCCTCCAGTCCCTCTTTCACCAGTTCAGTGTTGCCATCGTATACACCCGGCATCGTGTGAGCTACCAGTTCCGATTCTCGCATCCGAAACACCTGCCATCAACTCTTACTGACTGGTGTTTCGGATGCCAGAGTCGGAACTGGTAGCTCACACGATGCCGTTGGTAACGCTGAACTGGTGAAAGCGGGAGTGGAGGAGACTGTACATTTTCACACTCAAATTTCTTTATAAAACATGTCAATATGAAACAACAATTTGATATATAATGTCACTCTCGTTTTTACGTACATATTTAGTAATTGCAGGAAAAGCGGAGTGATGTACAGTTGCCAAAAAAGGTATTGCAACAACTATTGATACAACATTAAATATATTAATGTCCATAGATGTTTGTAGGGATTATAAGTATGTATTACAGAAGGATATGTATATTTCCTTCTGTTATACATGCCTATAGTCCCTACAAATAGTTGTGGATATTGCTATTGTTAAAGTTCTATCAATAGTTGTCGCAATACCTTTTTTGGCAACTGTACATATGTCCTTCCACCCTTACTGTTCGAGAAAATTGACTGGTGATGGCTGGTAGGGCAGTCCCTTGGCTTACACCCTCCGAAACTAGCTTGTTAGGTACCGCTCAAGTTAAAAAAAACTGTGCTCCAGACTTGTTAGTTTCGACATTTTACTACATCCACTAATGAAGTAAAAGAACGTGTACAAGGCGGAAAAGAGCGAAAGAGTTCATTGGATAAGTGTATGCCTGAGTTCTCAAACAGGTTTCATTTTGAGTTCTATGAAAAGCTATCATCTTCATAAAATAAAAAATCTTGGAGATAAAATGTTCTCCCTGAACTGTGGTCAGTTCCGGTATCTCCTTAAGGGGGTGTGGGAATTAGGGGACAGGCTTGGGGGGGTTGGGGGGGTGCGGGAGTAGGGGACAGGCTTGGGGGGTTATGGGTGGGTGCGGGAATAGGGGACAGTCTTTCTACCAACCCACCCAACCCCAAGCCTGTCCCACTACTCCAGCACCACCCCAACCCCCTCCAAGCCTGTCCCCTAATTCCCACACCCCATTAATGAATGATACATTGTTGCACATGTTTTTCATTGCCACGCATTATAGTCTTATTTTATATTGAGGGCAAGACTTCTCATATGGTTTATTATATTATCGTATGGTTTTCCAATATTGTCATAACCAAGATACTCGAATACTCAAGTATTAGATAAAAAATCATCCTGAGGTTAGGTGCGTGTGTGTGTGTTCGTGTGTGTAGAGTTTAATTTGCTGTGCCTTCAAACGCTATATCCTCAAATAGTGGTATAATGAAATGAGGGATTTTTCTTGACCTGTATTTCGAATTGCAGCAAGCATACTCCCCACTCCCTCTAGTTATATTAATCTAGTTTGGATTATAGTTTTCGTTTTAAAGCAAGGAGTTACACATCATTTGAGCTGAGGAGGAAAAGGGCTTAATAATACGGCAGCAAGATGGTTAGTCGTGTGCCCGGCTAAGTCATTAATCATTATTTTCATACGTGAAGATAGTTCTTCAGGATGTTTTTTTTTATTGATATAAGGAGAAGTTATGAAAACAAATTTTGACATCCTTTTTGACAGAAATATTATGGATGTGAGGAATGCTCATAGCCGGACCGCCATGGCAGATCGCCTAGTGATGGTATGGATGTGGCTGAATGGTACGTCAGCCAGGAGAATTTCCAGGTACACTGGTGCCAGCGTCTCAACTGTGTACCGCTGGATAAGACGCTGGTATGATGAAGGCACGCTAGAGACCAGGCCATACTGTGGGAGACATATGACCATTGACACCAGAAAACCCACCAGTGTCTCGTCAGAATATTTACATAATTTAAAACTACCTGCAACACCAAACATACCCATTGATGGAATATGTCACTTACCACGTACAAAAAATAATTGGTCTTCTGTTATTGGAATGGGTTCTATAAAGATGGATTCAGTACTTCGTCATATCTACCTTACTGCCCCATATTATGGCAAGTTCAGCTGAATCTACAAACCACTTCTCGTGTTCCATCCTTAATTAAAGAACACGAAAAATATGATATGAATATATAAGCACACTTTAAAAACCAAGAACATGAAGGAAAACCCTTCAAAAGCTCCGGCTCTTAATGATTCAAGTGAAATATAAAATATTCATATGTAAAGGTCTCAAAAATATTAATTATGTTTTATCTGGATTTTCGTATTCATATGGTTATATTGAAATTTTGAAAATGAACCCGTTTTATTGAGGGTGAACCCCTCGGATAAATTATTCAATGTCGGTAAAAGAAAATGGATGGGAGGAAGAGAGTGAGTGAGTCAGTGAGTGAGTCAGTTGAACCATTTTAGAAGTTGTCGGCCCAAGAACAACAACAATAATTACGATAAGACCTTGAGCTCTCGGCTGAGGCCGGAGCTAAAAAGCAATCTTAAAAGAGTTATGATATTCTTATATGTTTATTCTAATACATAATATTGTTTTTATCATGTTTAGATAATATATTCGTGTTATAAGACTTTAATTTTACTGTATAGCCGATCTCATATCTGTAGAGTATGTGTGAGGCAGGTAACATAATGATAATTCAATATTTCTATCACGGACACTACTTGATTATTATATAAATACACAACACTTCCCTCCTTATTAATTATGTGAATTATAGATTTCTGAGAAACTGAAAAATTATTGTAAACATACTGACGAATATTCAATCAATATAATTTTTTTATATTTTCATATCCTCATAGCAGCAGAACAACAGTTTCTTTAAAATCATTAGCAGTAGAACATAAATTGATTAAGTGGTGCATTTTATTATTATTATTACCAGGTATTATTATTAGTATACAGTTTTTGTTGTTGTTTTTAATCGATACTAATAACAATATTAATATTAACAATAATAATAATAATAATTATTATTATTATTATTAATAGTATTATCAATTTTGGGAATACTTAAATTTTCAATACAATAATAATAATAGTATTAATAATAATAATAATAATAATAATAATAATAATAATAATAATAATAATAATAATAATAATAATAATAATAATAATAATAATAATAATAATAATAATAATAATAATAATAATAATGATAATGATAATAATGATAATAATAATAATAATAATAATAATAATAATAATAATAATAATAATAATAATAATAATAATAATAATAATAATAATAATAATAATAATAATAATAATAATAATAATAATAATAATTCTCATACTAGGATATGTTTCTATTAAATATTATGAAGTAATTGGAACATATATCACTCTAGCATCTGTTTCTCTGTTTTTATCTCTTGCTTCTCAGTGCACACACACACACACACACACACACACACATTATCAGATTTGGTATAAAGGCGTGACGTTGTGTATTATATGTTGTTATAAATGCGTTTATCTAATATTGAAAACCGTGTTAAAATACTGTGATATCCTTATCACCTCATAATTATTTCAGTTTACGTCTGCCAGTAAGAAAATATTTATTGCTCTTTCAGTAATATTGAGTAATATTCAGTAATACTAACAGTGATATATTTTGTTAATAGGTAATGAGGCGTTCAGTGACAGACCAAAAGACAGAGGCGTCCATATGTCAACCCTAAAAGAATGATTCTGTGTTCAGTTATCACAGTAAAAATTGAAAGTCAATTTGATTAATTAATTCAATCTTACATGCCAAAGAATAATAATTCATTCGAGTATTAAATGTTAAAACCAGCTTATCTGAAACTGATCTTAATATATAATGAAATGAAGAGCCATACAGCTATATACATTTAAGTTTTGGGGTGGCTTCAGAGTCAGTAGAATTTATATAAATAAAAAATCAGGAAATTATATGTATTAATAAATCTATGACGAAATATATTTGTTATTAATTCAGTTGGAGGCATAATCGGCATTAAAGTAACTATTCTGTAAATAAAGTAAAAAAGTTCTGTAACAGTAAATATGTGGTTACACCGAGGTGTTGTATACATCCCTGTTGTACTAAATGAATTACTATTTTAATGAATTATTACTGGCAGACGTAAACTGAAATAATTATGAGGTGATAATAATTATGAGGTGATATTTTCACACGGTTTTCAATGTTAAATAAACGCATATATAACAACATATAATACACAACGTCACGGCTTTATACCAAACCTAATAATGTGTGTGTGTGTGTGTGTGTGTGTGTGTACTGAGAAAGAAAAACAAGGAGCTAGAGCAGGTTGCTTGTTGTCCATAATGAGAGATGAAGTAAGCTATGTTTGGTGTTCAAGTGTGTAGTCAGGTGTGTCTACAAAAATGAGTATATGTAAATAATGTTTGTATTACTTGAGGGATAACACATTACTGATATGTTAATAAATATATTAAAATGGTTGTAATGTTGCATTAACATATATTACTCCTCTTTTCTGCACCACCACCTTTCATTCCACCCACCAAGCCGTCTGCCAACCTCCCCTCATTGTGACACAGGGTTTTGGTTCTTTTGATCCACCAGAATATTTCCGGTGCTCCCAACCAAAAACCCTGCGCCAGCACAAAAACAAATTATTTGGATTCGTGTTCACTGTCTTCGACCTTCCTCAGGTGGTAGGGTATATTGCAGGAAAACTAAAGTTCAAAGATAAAAGACCCAGTGATTTATTATTTTGAGATCAATAAATTTACATATAACAATAAATATAAATATATATATATATAATTATTACAATGACAAAGCTTTCTCGTAAACAGATATAAAGCTTTGATCAATACTGTACTTATACCCCTTAATACAATTATTTCAAATAATGACTTTCCCTTTACTCTATCACGAAGTTCAATATTACAAAACAAACTAAATTAGAACAGAACACAGCTTTGTACCTTGACACTATACAAAAATAGAAATGAATTTGACTAGAGGCCGAAATAATATATATATATATATATATATATATATATATATATATATATATATATATATATATATATATATATATATATATATATATATATATATATATATATATATATATATATATATACACCACCCAACCCCCCCACTGTGAATGAACCTAAGCCTCGCACTAACACCTAACTTTGGAGTCAGTTTCCAGCAGAGTTGCTTACAGGATTATTCAGCTGCCATACATGTGGCATTACCAAAACAATACATTGGCCAACTAGAGCTTTTACTAAATTGTATTGCACAACTAGTGGCTTACCAAAATTAACACTGCACTAGTGGCTATACCAAAAATAACACTGGCCAACTAGTGCTTTACCAAAATTAATACTAATGACTGACCTGGTCGGGTCGAGAAAGAGAAGTAATCAATTAACTTAACACAAAATAATTACACTCTGAACCCATAAGAAATAAAAATAATCATTGACCAAGATAGCCTCTACACCACCTCAACACAGAGGCAGGAATGTATCACTGTATTCTTCAAAGTTTCAACTTGTAACACAGGAGGTGAGAGAGAAGTAATGAGCTAGCACTCATAAACTCTACTTCCTCCTCCTTGTCTGGCAAGGCAGGAAAGATGTCACACATTTCCACATTAATAAATCTTTATAATCCCTTTAAATTTACACCCAACAGATTATATTACAATATTACAACCACTGTCGTCATTCTCGGTTACTGTGTGTATGTATTTGAATACGAGATTATCACAATTGCCACATAAACAATGTTACCAACACCCAAAAGTAAGTTTTAGAATGCAGGCCTCGAACATAAGGTCAGAAAGGCAAGAGTATTCCTAATTACAATATTTACAACCATCTTCATTCCGCTCCCATTGCAAGCTTCATCTCCCAAGGTGAAATAATTTCAGAATTAATTATTAGGAGAATAACAGGAGCGTTACACCTTTCCCTTTCTCCGACCTGAATACGGAAGATGAAGCTTTGCCGATTCGAAATGTTGTCTTGTATATGTACAGGAACTCAAACAAGCAAAGCGCTGTTGCCACGTTAGCCAAGTGAGGGGGTGGTCCAGGTGGATATCTTGTACAGTGCATAGTACAGTCACTCATAAAAATTAAGACACCCCCAGGTAAGACACATTATATGTGTGATTTCGACTCTGGCAACAGTGTATGTGGGCAATGTGTCCAGACAATGTCCAACGAGTAACAAAGATGAAAGGCAGTAAAAATATGATCATCCTCACTTTCTATGATTCGCATATCCCAGATAGCATTAACATTAACCACACCTCTTTTGAGGTGAAGCCTTTGTTGAGCGTCCCTTACAGTGTTTCTGTTGTTATGAGTTTGGTCATGGGAGGAGGAACTGCAACAACCGTTCCCGGTGTGGTAATTGTTCTGCTCTTGACTCACATCTTACTTCGGCCAGAGAGTTACTGCTTTTACTGCAGAGATGCTCACCCCTTGCGGTCTCGCCAATGTAAGATGTGAGTACCTCCTTGAGCAGGATATTCTCCACTTTGCTAATACCCAATTCATTAGTATTGGTAGTGCCAGACAGCAACTCAACTTCAGGCGACAGAAGGATGGTGGTGTTAAGACATACGCCTCCACCCTTCGCCCTATATCAGTTGCAGCACCCTCTCAACCCTCTCAAGAGGCAGCTGCTTTATGCTCCAGTGAGAGCGTTTCTAAGGTTACACTACATAATACCTTCTCTGTTTTGGAAACCTTATCAGACACTCATTCTGGTGACCCTTCAACTGATGACAATTCTCAGACTTTAGCTAAAGATGTCCATGTGATAGAGGTTCACGCTGCCACACGCTCTCCAAAAAGGAAACTTAAGTCACCTAAACGGTCACAGAGACGTCTTCATGGTTCATCTGAGGCACTTGACTCAATAGATGTTCTTCCTTATAAGGCAACCATCTCTGAGGGCTCATCCGTAGTTTCCTCTCAATGTCACCAGAAGTGTTCTCGTGGCTCTGATGAATCTCTTGATTCAACAGAAGTTCCTCCTCTCAAGTTTCCTTCAGGACCATCAGAGGAGCGTGAAATTAATGTGGATGCCACTGATATTGCGACTTCAAAAGATTCTGTTTATCCTCCGCTTGTACAGCGGTGTGATTCTACCACCTGTATTATGGATGTTAATGTGTCTGCCTGTGTCAGTGATACCACTGCTGCACAGGACAATACCATTGTAAATGTTTCTAAGAATATCCCTGCTCATATACCTTCACCTTCTTCCAACATATCAGATGCTTCAGGGACTCGTCAACGGGTCCCAATTACTGCCCCAAGTACTAGTCCTCGGGTTCGCTCTTCTAGTGACCCTCCACCCACCCCCATCCCCACCCTCCAATCAGATGTCACACCAGGTAGTGAAGATGTCAAGTAGTGAAGATGTGTTGAAGTGTCACAATTTACCATGGAGTGAACCATGAGATTTTTTGGAAGTTGGAGATGGTTGCATTTTTAAAGATACACACTCGCGGCTCGCTTCGCTCGCCCCTCCACCCACTCCCACCCCCCAATCAGATGACACACCAGGTAGTTAAGATCTATGTATGGAAGATGCCACATTTTATCATGGAATTGTTAAAAATAAAATTAATTGATTGAAACCATGAGATGTTTTGAAAGTTTGGAAAGGTTGCAATTTTTAATATACATTGATACATTGATTGATTTATATGATATGATATGATGTGATATATATATATATATACAGAGGATAAGGGAACTGGCAACAAGTGGAGCATCCTAGGGAATGGCCCAGGTACGTTGTCCCTCTACTGTTCACATATCGCGAAGTTCTCAGACATCGTTACAATTTAGTCCATGGCCCTTTTCCTCCAGCGGTAGACATGGCTAATGCTACCGTAGTGTTTCCCGAAGCAGAAGTCTCGACGTGAGACGGAGTAAGGAAATGCTATTGTGGTTCATGACTTCTAAACCTATCCCTGAGTTCGAGTACCATGTTTCCTAGCCCCAGTAATTTTGTCCCTGAGTGCTTAAGGAAAACATACAGTTGCAAGTTATGGAATGGTTGGACACCTAAATAGCATAACAGACGGTGGTGTCCAACAAGTTTGTCCTTGAGTTTCCTGTACTTTGTTGGAGATAGTTTCCTAGTCCCCATCTGACCGATTAATCTGTCACTGTCGCTGTCGCTGTTGTGGTGGTGGAATTGGCTGGACGTCTTCGCACAAGGAAAACATACAGGAAACGTAAAGTTATGGAGGGAGGCATCAACAAACACCTGGCACTCATCTCTTAAAGCAGAAGGTAACATTGAGCACAACTAGCCAAGGGCATGTTGGATATTTTCCTCAACCATGTGGTTCTGAAGGATCTCCTTCAACTGAATCAAGCATTATTTCCAAGCAACTGGTCCAACTGCACCATGCTATTCTCCTACACTGTGAGAAGCATGTCACCTTTCTCTATGTCATCTTTCTATGTCACCATTTTCTATGTCATCTCTTTTATTTCCCTTAGTTCGATAGTGGTTACATCGCTTCGTAACAATATATATATATATATATATATATATATATATATATATATATATATATATATATATATATATATATATATATATATATATATATATATATATATATATATATAAACACTCTGTGTGTCTGTCTGTTTAGCCGCTATGCACAGCCGCATCGTTTGACTTAGAGTAAATTTTTCTTACATAAGTTTGATCGCTGAAGCCTGGGAAGTGTCCTCGGCCTATAAAAAAATGGTTTTTAAATGAGCAATGGGGGGGTTGGGGGAAATTCGAACCACTGCATATTTATATGGGTGGGATGTAACCGTTTTCTTCGGTACTCATGGATCCGAGTCTCTGACTGGCGGAACCGCCAGAACCGGTCTTAATTCTACACTACTATCACATCCATTATATCACAGTGTACATTATCGATTACGTACCATCATAAAATACTTCCCTTAATTCTAATATATGTTTTATCATGTAGGATGTTCTACCACCATACTTTAAATGGTCATTGCATATCAAACAAAGAATGTAATCAGGGTTAACTTTATACAAGTATACTGGTGCATTTTTGCTACATTTTACTCAGGGGAAACACTTACCTTCCTCGGTCTCTCTCTTCCATTACTTAATGCAATACAGTATATATATATCTTGTTTAATTTTAGTGCAATATAGAAAAAATAATGCTACTACTTTTCTTCAGACTTACTCAATGCTGTCACCAGGATGGCGAATGACACTTGCTATGATCCTTGGACTGCTCGCGGTTACGACATCACAAGTTGTATGGGAACAAATGGCCGAGATGGTGGGCAAGTTGGTAAAACAACATTTCAGTGGCTGTCACCTGGTGTTGTTAACTTCCTCACTACAATCTCCTCTAGTTCTCGCTCTTATCAGGTGAAAGTGATTTTGCATGAGATAATATTATCATTATAGTTACGTTGAAACATTCTCATGTGAAACAAATTAATCGCGACATTGTTGTTGTCAGATATTAACCCCTAAAGACCGGTTGACGAGATAGACCGTCATACGGTAGAGACCGGGTCACACCATATACCGTTACAGCGATTTAACGCTATTTCGAGCCCTGTAGGGCTAGTTTATCTTGTCGTTGGGCGAGAAAATACACTCACAATATCGATCCGCTACCCACTCAGTCGATTCTGGGACCCCACGATGGCTGGGTGATTTTAAAGTATTTACCCTTGTGCTCTAACGATCGTAAGACAATACCGTAGTGAATATATGGACGTGAGTGACACCATGATATTCCTACAAGGTTACAAATTATTATTTAGTGTATAGATCATGACACACGATACATAATGGGGTAGTAATAAGAAAATAACACCACAAAACACACCCATACAGGCACAATTGATAGTAAATATACGTGTTTCCTACGGTACAAGTCGGTTTGTTTATTATTTTCTAAGTGACAGTTACACGATGATATTTTCCTACAAGTGTTCATACTATTTTTAGTGTTGAAATCATGACATACGATACATAATAGTAGTAATACGAGTGAGTTGACAAGGGACTTAGGCGGGAAACTGAACACCCATGCCGCAGTCACACCACACTCACGCGTACACACAGACACACCGCTGTCTCGCGCGCCAACATGGTCCACTTCAACTCGCCCTATCTCCACAACTATTCATCGTACAGCCCTCCCGATGGTACCATTGGAAAGAGGAAGAGTACACTATATAGGTTAAGAGTGTAAGCGTTGTGAATATAGGGCAAATCGAGGAATTTTGACGCTAGCGGCAGGGTAGAAATGTGGAGGCAGGGACCTCCCCTCCCAGTCTGCTGGGGTTAATATGTAATTATATTAAAATATTACCTCGGTCGGAGCAGTCAAATTTCATCGTAATATATCAACAGTCCTGACACTATTACCAATGTTCACAATGCTCGTAAATTGAAGATATTTGTTATAATTGACAAAAAATAAAGCCATCGTCATCACAATGATTAAATTAGTGGGACCAACCTATGGAAATTTATGAGGCTTGATTTTAATATGTTATGTTCTAGGAACATTGTTACGTTTAAAACATCACATTCAATATAATTTACTTAAAATGTGTAATAACTATCATTAACGTTATGATGTAGAACATGTAATATTAATTAAAACCAAGATGTGCTGCTGATAGCTGGCATATACTAAACATTCATAGAGACATCTGGCTGAGACTAGCTACTGCCTCACCAACCCAGCATTTATTTGACCGTTTGAGAGCATAATATACTGATAATTGATTGATTGATTGATGGATATTAGACGCCGGAACATCGAGGTCCTATAGCGCCAGAAAAAAGTGATAGAGAGGTGTGACAGCAAGCAGGAAGGAAATAAAATGAAAAGAGGGACAGTTGAAGAACTGAAAGATGGGAACTATTTAGTCTGGTCTCTCACTGGCGACCTTCCTAGCATGGGAAGCCCTCTCTCCACGAAATTGGGGCAGAGCAGGGGCCGGAGCCCCCTCTAGTTTAGCTCGCCAGGTCTCGGAGACATACAAGCCCCCACACCTCGGCAAGGCGGTTCCCGTTAGGGGGGAATATACTGATAACAAACAATAACTAATGACTTTACTAACCATCACAATGTTGTGGTCTACCAATGTCATGTTTATTATGTAACAGATGTATTTAGTTGACATATAATTTAGTACAGCATTATTGATTACAATCCTCTCGCTAACTTTCCTCCGTAAAACATGCACCACACCATTCCCAAGCATACACCCATCCATTACCATCCCATCGATTTACTCCTGGTATGTGTTTCGAAACTGGAGGTTCACACCTTGTGGGGTACAAACATTGACAACACTGAGTGATGAACATGGCAGTGGAGGAGACTGTACTTTATTATCTCCCAGTATTTAATTTCTAATTTATATATTTTTTTCATTTTAGTGCACATGTAAGGTCACAGGGTATTGATTATACTTTGGCAGTGTTAAACATTTATTATTCTATTAATTGTGAACCCCCACGTAACATTTTATTTAACACCATGGGCCTAATATTTTGTCCAGCCCCCCTGGGCCTCAATAACATTAATTCACTAACACGTTGGGAAGTGGGATTGGTGGAGGGGCGTGGGTCGATTCTGTTTTCCGAATCCTCAACCTACAAATAAAACAACGAGCCAGCAGTGTATAATCGGAGAGACTGGTTGTGGTCCTTGCAGTCAGCACCTCGGATACTAAATTATGTGGTGGCTGACAATTAATTGAATAATAAATGTTTTTAGCATAACTCCTTAGATTTTCACGAATAAACAGAATTGCATAATTTATATATAATTTTTTACATTTTAATATGAACATATACACATATTATAGGAAGCAGTATCTCTGTTCTGTAAGACACCAAATAGCGGGAAAAATGTTATGCACTAAAGATATTGAAGTTTCGATCATTTGCAAAGTTTTTGTTAATATATTTTCTTTACGGCAACAGGTAAATGATGGTGGATATAATATTGTTCCAATGATTTTATTGCTAATAAAATATTTTTACAATACGAACTAACACATTTAGTAAATCAAAGTATTATGAACCCCTCCATTTCAAGAAAACGTTTTGGACATCATCCATAAGTCCATACTCTCTGTCATGTCCAATTATTTACCCACCCATAAAAGCGTCAGTGCCAATGTTATAGATGGGTCAATGACTCATAATATTGTATTTCACTTCTGCTGCCACCAGGTTATAACGACCAGTTCTGTCCTGACCCTTTTAAAAACACCAGTTAAATAAAAATAAGTTAATTGAAATAATATTAAGGGTAGCTCGACGTTATGGCACTCCCTTGGGTCAGATCGGCACTGTCGCTAGAAAAAAAAAAAAAAAAATTAGGTTCTCATGGTCCTTACCGAGTCCCAGTATCAGTCAACAAATATACCAGGCGGATGGGGAATGAAGAGTCTTTTACAAGTTAATATATTTAATTATTACTTAAGTGTTAATTACAAAATTTACTATTGACATACAAAATTGAAAGAAAAATATACTGATGATAATTAACTATGATTTTTTCCAATCTACCTTCTTTTACAATCCCTTCCCAAATTTAATTTGACAGAGCAAAAATAATTACAACACAATTAATTACAAGAAAAGACAAAACAAAATATTTAAAGTTAATTTTCAACCCCCACTGACTACTACTAATAAAAAAATATATATATAGGATCGAACACTACTGTATTCCCGAACCTATAGAAATAAATAAGAATAATTGTTTATGACCCTGAGAAAGATTACCAAAAAAATAAATAAAGGCAATATTATACCAACACACTCACACGCCTAAATAGTAGCCCCAGTACACGTAGTTTCCTTTCTGACATGGACGGAGTTAGATTTCTCAACAACGCCGGCGCCGATGGAAGAATTTAGAAACTCCTTGGTACCTTACGACTCACTATTCCCCACACTCACACACGAATAAACACTTGTCACAGAAAAAATAACCACAGGGAGACTACCGACAATTTTGCTCAACCTGGCTGACCAATGACTACAATCTTTATGACTATGACACAGTTCATTGAATATTGGGTTTGACGAGACTTGGTAGACAGACGCCGACAATGGCGTCACCTATAGGATGAGGGCGCTGGTAAGTATCACATTAAAAATCAATATTACACACAAAAATATGTCTTCTTCCTAGTTAACAATAACTCACCCACACACACGATATATCATTATACTCACAGTTATCATCACAAGCCCAGCTCACTCATTATTATTCTAATTTACGTAAAAGGATATCAAAAGACGTCGTGACGTACAGTCGGCAGCAGAAGTTCGCTGCAAGCCGACCCTTGTGGAGAGAGTCAGTTGGTCTGGCAATACTGTATAAAGAATAGTTGCCACCAGTGCATTTAAATGCTGTTTTTGGCGTGGTTTTATGATTATTATTTAAAGTCGAAGTGGCCTATGAAATATTATCCTCTGTTATTAATACCTATAGTATATGAAAATGTAAACTCATTCATGACAAAAGTTAAAAATGATATATGAGAATGATAATAGAATATTTTTTTTAATTTCAATACCTGCAAACTCGTTCCACCTTCCTTCTCTCCCTCCCTGGAAATATTCTTCACCCCCCTTTTCTCTCTCTCCTCCACCCCCTTTGTCTCTCTCCACCACCTCTCTCTCTCTCTTGCACTGGGAAGAGTCACAGCACTAAATAATATTTGCTCATTAATGTTTCAAATAACCACAGGTCATCAATGATTTTCTTTTATCAGTCCCTCATATCTCAGTCCCTGCTCTCCATCCCAAGTTTACATTATAAAGTGTGCAACAGGTTATCACATTTTTTTGTCCATTTATTACATATAATAATTGTGATTAATCAACAAAATAAAGTAGTAGGTCATATACAGGTTAATGAAGAGGTCATTAACAATGAGGATATATAACTTTAAACGAAAATATTAAAGAGTATAATGAATTATTCTATTCAGGAAAAGCACCAGGCCACAACTAACTACCGAAATCATTCAGTACCCACTCCATCCACCGCCGTTTGCAATAACTTACTCAAATCTGTCTTGCATAGAGGCAACTGTGTTGTAGATCACTTGTTGATATTTTCCAGAATAGTTCCCATTCGACCCTTGTGTGTTGAAGGAGCTGACCTGAAGTTCTTTCTTGTCCAGGTTCCCACGACCTAACAATGTTGCCCCAGCAGTTTTCAATAGGATTAAAGTCACAGCCCTTGCTGGGTCACTCAAACAAGTCTATGTCTTGTTGCTCAGCAAACCAACGGCGAATTATTCTTGCAGTGTGGACTGGACAATTATCCTGTTTGAAGTAACACAATAATAATAAAATTATATATATATATATATATATATATATATATATATATATATATATATATATATATATATATATATATATATATATATATATATATATATATATATATATATATATATATATATATTGATTAATTTGCATATATAGACCTAATAAGGTTATATAATAATTAAAATATTCACCGATTAGGTTTTTAACAGTAATTGTATAATATGATACTTTAATTTCTCTTCTATAGAATTGCATTATTTTACAGAGCATAATATTATAAAATTGTTCTGGGCTTCATAAGTGTTGTTCTGTATTCACCTGCAAGGAAGGAATTAGCTCAGGGTACGGAAGGGCCATAGCTCGAACAGTTAGAACCATCACCTACTCCAGCAGTTCGAGATATATATAATTTTATTATTATTGTGTTACTTCAAACAGGATAATTGTCCAGTCCACACTGCAAGAATAATTCGCCGTTGGTTTGCTGAGCAACAAGACATAGACTTGTTTGAGTGACCCAGCAAGGGCTGTGACTTTAATCCTATTGAAAACTGCTGGGGCAACATTGTTAGGTCGTGGGAACCTGGACAAGAAAGAACTTCAGGTCAGCTCCTTCAACACACAAGGGTCGAATGGGAACTATTCTGGAAAATATCAACAAGTGATCTACAACACAGTTGCCTCTATGCAAGACAGATTTGAGTAAGTTATTGCAAACGGCGGTGGATGGAGTGGGTACTGAATGATTTCGGTAGTTAGTTGTGGCCTGGTGCTTTTCCTGAATAGAATAATTCATTATACTCTTTAATATTTTCGTTTAAAGTTATATATCCTCATTGTTAATGACCTCTTCATTAACCTGTATATGACCTACTACTTTATTTTGTTGATTAATCACAATTATTATATGTAATAAATGGACAAAAAAATGTGATAACCTGTTGCACACTTTATAATGTAAACTTGGGATGGAGAGCAGGGACTGAGATATGAGGGACTGATAAAAGAAAATCATTGATGACCTGTGGTTATTTGAAACATTAATGAGCAAATATTATTTAGTGCTGTGACTCTTCCCAGTGCAAGAGAGAGAGAGAGGTGGTGGAGAGAGACAAAGGGGGTGGAGGAGAGAGAGAAAAGGGGGGTGAAGAATATTTCCAGGGAGGGAGAGAAGGAAGGTGGAACGAGTTTGCAGGTATTGAAATTAAAAAAAATATTCTATTATCATTCTCATATATCATTTTTAACTTTTGTCATGAATGAGTTTACATTTTCATATACTATAGGTATTAATAACAGAGGATAATATTTCATAGGCCACTTCGACTTTAAATAATAATCATAAAACCACGCCAAAAACAGCATTTAAATGCACTGGTGGCAACTATTCTTTATACAGTATTGCCAGACCAACTGACTCTCTCCACAAGGGTCGGCTTGCAGCGAACTTCTGCTGCCGACTGTACATACAGGATGAGGGCGCCGGTAAGTATGGAGGTCAGTGCTGCCAGGTCGATTTGCCATATTACCCTGCGTTAGCCCTTAATATTACCCTGTTTGATTAGAAATTACCCTGTTTCTTATCCAATATATATATATATATATATATATATATATATATATATATATATATATATATATATATATATATGAAATTAAACTATACATACGGTATGAATAAAGTGTACACACCTATACACTTAATTGCGTGCTGTTCCTTTAATCAAGAAGCTCCAATGTTCCTAATGATTTTTTTTTTTTTTTTTTTTTTTTTTTAACAAAGATGAGGACAAAGGCCACAGGCCCGCTTACCGTTCTCATCTACATAGTACAGTGAGAGAGTGGTCCAAAATCATGTCCAATTTCGTTCATGTTAGTTTATTCTTGGTCAGATTTATATATTTGGTCTGTTATCAGCGTCATGTGGGGATTTGTAATTTTGAAGGACGAAGGTATCTGAAGTTGATCTTTCAAAGGTTCTTTTGGCATGAATCATCCCAATCAAGGTATCCGTGATAAGTGAATTTCTTTTATTTGTTTTTAATAGATTTATTTGAGAGAAGACTCGCTCTATACTGGGACACTTGAATGTGGTAAATATACCGGTAACAGTTTCATGATCAAATTTCCTACCAATGGAAACAATGGTGTGCCATCATCTTTCTTCAAATATTTTACTTATTTCCAAAACTTCCAAACACTGGTGTCGCTCTTCACATTCAATTCTGCGTTTCGAAGAAAACGCCACTCATAATCAATGGTGTTTAATTCATTCTCGGCCACAAGATTTGGGAACTTTGATGCTAAGGTAGCAATTGATGGGATGGTTTTCAAAAGAATAGACTGAGGATCCAATGCCTTGAGGAATTCCAGTAATTGGTCTGAAAGATTATATCTCTGTAGAACCTACGTTGCACTCTCCATATAAAAATCAAAACATACACTGGACTGGTGAAATTACCCTGAAATTTTGCCCATTTCGGAACTTCTACCCTGTTACCCTGCTGGCGCTCAGATTACCCTAAAACAGGGTAATTACCCTGCACCTGGCAGCACTGATGGAGGTTATTGCCGTCCTTCCTCACGGGCCACGGCACACATAAAGATTCCTACCTTCGCCACCGTGCACCAACATCTCCATTTTTCCCTTCTCTCCTTCTACTCTTTACATTCCTTACTCTTATCAAAATTACTCTTCATATAATTCTCTCACCTTCAAAAACAATACAACACATAAATAATGCTCCATACAGAACATTTCAATATATGAGAAAATCCGACAACTTCTATCGAAGTCATTGTTGGAACTTCTTTGTAACTCAAAATGCTTAATTGTTTGAACATAAAATTTAGAAAAATGTAAGGATATAAGGGGGAGTTATTTTACTTTAAGCTTTCTTTAATAGATTTTTCCCCATTCGCGTACCCAATTTTTGAGCCTTTCAACATACTTTCATGATATTAAACCTCCCTGTCCTGAAATCCAAACATTCGATCCTTATCCTATAATATTAAATAATAACTGCCATCAATACATAATGACTTACTATCTTAATTGGAACTAAATAGGTAATTATACAAATCAGTTATACACGTATTCCTATGACAACACAACTTCTAATTTTCTTAGCTGTACATAAATGTCGACATCCCATTCTCTCTCGAAAATCCCAGCACTGAAGAAAACGGTAATTAAAAAGAATAACTAAAGTAGAAATAAATTGGAGTGTTACAAGGTGAACTCTTTTTCTATGGGTCCAGTTATTTTAGACCCTAAAATGACTGATCAAAAATACACATATGTGGTGAAATCCTTAGCTGATAGATCTGAAGAATATAGGACGACACCAAGATGACCTCTGGACGTTTGTTCAGGTAAAGTCACGAGCACTAATAAGTATCCAGGTGAGCTTCGAATACCAAGAGACAGTAAATAAATACGCAATAAGTTCTCCATTGGAATTACTTCATTGGTGAATTGGACTGATCAAATCTTCAACCATAACTGTATACTTATTAGTGCTCGTGTCTGTACATGGTCTCCCTGGGTAAATCTTGACACAACACTAAGACTGTACTCCAATCTTGGGCTCCCAACAGACTTTCTCCCGTCCAGAAACCCTAAAAGTTGTACACTATGCTGATGAAATTGTATTAACATAAGATATCACAAAAACAAAAGAAATAAACACATGGTAATCTATGAAATAATATAATACAAAGAAGATACTGTACAGTACTAATAATAACACTCTCAGTACTGGTACTTCCTTAACTAATAAATCATTATAGATTCATTACTCAAATAAGTAAGAGCATTCTCAAAACAATAAATACAATTTATAGAAATCACCTCCATATTCTAGATTAGAAAAATAAGATTTATCATTCCTGAAAGACACATTTTCTTAACATAACGTTCACTTATACATCGAGTATTATACATAATATTATTACAGTATATATTGTAACTGTTGATTGATCACCATTTACAAATCTGTAATATTGAACAATGTTTTAACCCACAACATCAAAACTCCTACTTGCTGTACCTAACTATACAAAGGATTCAATAGTAATAAGTAGTGAACTAGTATTTTTTATCTCGCTACCAACATAGTGGCGCATTATTTAAACTCAAAGGAACCCGCTTAGTTTTTCACTACATAACATGTGTAATGTTGTATGTTGTATATAAGAATGTTATTTTTAAAAGAGAACAAAAAAATCATGTGAATTCAGGATGGTGGGCGCTGTACAGGTGATGAACGCTGAATCTACAGAATCGACTAAACAGCCTGAAATGTGGAGAGATGTGAAGATCACATGCCGGGTAGTCATCCTCCATCTTGACGACAACCAAAACAGCACAAACATGTTGTTAAGGTACGAACATCAACAGTGGCATATAAGTATTGATATATAATTATATCCTTCAAAAAAACTAACAACATACTATATATATATATTATAGTTTTTACTATTTTCCTTCAATGCAGGGAGGAAGTAACATTATTTTTTCATATAAATAGGAATTCATGAACTGATGAGATAATGGTTGAATACTGTACTATTTTCATCCGCTATATAATGAATTATTAGTTTATAGGATACTCAAAAGATAAATTTTTAACTCGTAACAGCTTCTAACTAATTTAGGAATATATATATTTTTATGTATACAGTTTCTTATCTATTGTACTGTCCCGTGCAGATATTGTATATTTTAGTAATTAAAGGAAAATTTATATAATTTTGTGCTTTTAACACAGAAGGAAAAACAATTGAAGTAACTTTACAATAAAGAATTTTAATCCAAGAACCTAAAGCTTCTGCTGCTACAGCTGCAAACAGGGGTCACCTGCATGTCAGTAGATACAGAGTCCAACCCGTAAGAGGCGACCAGCTACCTCTCGCTGGAACCAATATATATATATATATATATATATATATATATATATATATATATATATATATAATACAGGTTTCATTATAAGTGATGGCAAGATTAATATTCACTATTTTCTTTAATGTATTTAGTTCTATTTTGAAAGTCTATTTATGACCTCACCGTAAGAGGTCATTATGCTACATCCTACTTCGGCTCCCTAAGTCTTCATCAGTACCGTAGTAGTAGAAGTGTTGGTTGTCTTCCTGTAAATATTTGGTGCGATTTTGTTTTCTTTTTTATATCACCCATAATATGGGTATTAAGGCCATATTTTATTTTTCCTTTTTTTTCTCCTTTCGTCCTTTATTTTCAGCAACATATGTCCCACTGCCGCCGGGGACAATTAATGTTGATTTGCCGAAGCTGGTCCCTAGTGTCGTTCTGCTGGACCAGACTTCCCTGACCTGGAAGATGTGTTGGTGAAATAGGTCGAGTTGAGGAGAGGCGGACAACCACTGCGACAGTGGGTGGTGTGGTGGTCGATGGGCTGTTAGTCCTCTTTCTCCTCTTCCTATTCTTCTCCGTCTGCCATTCCCCTTCATCATCCAGGTCCATGTTGTTAGTGGTGTACTCTCTCGTGGTGGTGTTTCGTGGTCTTCTTGGAAAGGTTTAGGAGGTGGTAGTGGAGGAGCCTTCCCAACATTCCCTGGTTGAGTGGGCAAGGCAACATTAACCAGCCACAGGGAAGAGGTTGGTTGCTTGTCCGCTCTTCTCCTCCCCCGTTGTGCATGCAGGCTGCTGCTCGTTTCTTGGTAGTGGTGGTTGTAGTGGTTTTGGGTGGTTATATATCAGGAAAAGTGGCTATTTGTAGCAAGCCATTTCCGCAACAAGATGTCCATGAGGAGGTCAGAGGGACGACCTAACCCTTGTGCAGCTAAGACAACGCCAGTCTTGGTGCAGATGGTGACGATATCTGCCTGCTGCTGCATTCGCTGTGATGGTTGGGCGGCCTCCTCCCACGGGCACAGAATTAGCCAAGGACCTGCCGACCATCAGTTGGTAACCTCCACGCCCTTCCTCCCTTTTTCCACAGTAAAGGACACCTCTTCTCCGTCCTCCAGTTATGGTGGTGGCAGCTGACGAAGTAATCTCGCTCGTCGCAGGTAACAAAGGGAAGTGTTGGTGTTGATTGGACCTTGGCTGGTTGTAGAATCTGGAGCGAGGAAGAAGATTTATGGCTTTGTGCCTATCGACTCATGATGTTGGTCAAGAAGACAGTCAGTCTTGTTACATCAATACATCTTCCCCCAGCCTTCTGTACAAGGTTGCTTACTACCTTTGCTCTTACAGCCGGGTACAAATCAGTTTGTTTAAAATTTTCTACGTGACAGTTACATGATGATATATTCCTACGAGTGTTCATACTATTTTTAGTGTTCTGATCATGACATGCGATACATAATCGTAGTAATAAGAATATATTGTAGTCAGTATACAAAGGTGGTTCTCAAACTATTTAACTCGTCGACCCCCCAATTAAGTTGCACATATTTTGTTGACCCCCTAGCAGCCTATCTTTTAATAATTCAAGGAAAAAAAAACGATGCCAAAATCAGTATGAGTAGTAGTACTAGTAGTTGACATGTAGTACGATAAAAAGGTAACACACAGTAAGAAAATATGTCAAGGTGTACGAGTATATGTAGCTTAATTCTCAGTGCAACATACCTATTGTCTGAACTGTGAATTCAAGAAATTAATATAATTTTTTTAAATCTAATGGTGTTTGATATTCTTCAGATTTTTACAAATTATAATCGAGAGCTTCAAATTGGAGGCTTCAATGGTCCGTTCGACCCTAACAGTAAACATCCACCGACCCCCTGGTTATTTATCGACCCCCTGTCTATTCATCGACCCCTTGGATGATCCCATGGACCCCTGGGGGTCAGTATCGACCACATTGAGAACCCCTGTATAATTAACCGGAGCGTAGAGATTAAGGCGCGGCTTCCACTAGCCCGTCACCGTCATCACCGTCAGCGTTAGTGACGTCACGAACACGACGACCGCTCGCTTTGGAGGAGATGAGCACCGTCAACGGCGACGGTGTTGTTGTTGTTGCCAACCCGCACGAGAACAAGATGGACATGGACGACGAATTTATGGTTGCTGCTCTTAAATTAATTTAAAATCATAGTTAAATGCGGCTTCAGGAAACAAAACAAAAACACATTATCTAGTTTAATTTATTTTCATCTTTTATTCATCTGTATAGGAAATCAAATTTAGTTCCCTCTTTACGTCGTTAATAAATACAATTACCCTACCGATTACGTGGGCCTGCTGGACTCTATCGACAATATCGATTAGTTGGAATCTTATAGAAGAGGAGCTGTGAGGGATATATTCGCCAGTAAAGTGATGAGGAGGACTGTCTGTGTAGTGTGTACCAGTAGGCCTACACGGTGTTTTTGTTTACATGAGCTGCGCAGCCGAGATGCGCAAAAGTGTGCGGTGTTGTCACATTTCCAGATTCATCTATAAAAAAGTGGTCACGATCTATGAATGCACACATTTTATGTAAATAAATTTAAATATTTATATGACTAATGTGATCTCATATCTTTTTCCGTGTGCAATTGCTTAATATTCATATTTTCATAATATCCAAGATATCCAACACCATCGATGGTGGTCAACACCGCCGCCGTCACTCCGTCAAAAGATGAAATTATTCATCTTTTGCTGGTGGCCGTCAGCGTGATGGGCCGGAGTTCCCATACATTTCCATTTCAGCCGCCGTTCGTGACGTCACTAACGGTGACGGTGATGACGGTGACGGGCTAGTGGAAGCCGCGCCTAAGAGTGGGCGAGTCTCAATTAGCGGGGTATGGTGGAATAAATTTCGAGCCGATTGTTTGGGGCCTCATTGTATTCAAGGTGAACAGTAGGGGTGTGTCATCTATTTAGTAGGCTTGGAAGCACTTTCAGATCTTCGCTCTGTATGTTAAGTTCGGGCTCCAATTTTCTTATGAAAAGAGCCTCTAGGATTGAAAAGCGTTCGGTTTCTTTACATGTTTCCAGTATTTCTGTGTTAGACTCTAAAATCTCTCGTGTTATGTTCATAACGTGTTGGCTTTTCAGGTGTTTTTGGGGAGCTCCTGATGCCAGGTGAAATGTCAAGCGGCAAGAGAGCCTAGTTGTCATCATGCCTATGTATAGTACGAGTTGTTGAGGACTGTACAGTTTCATCATTTGCATGAGAATTTATAAACATGAGACTTCTAGGTTGTCTCTTTCGTCAGGTGGCTTGTTTTTATATTTTTGTAGTAAATGTGGAGCTTAATTTTCTTCTCAGCGCTCGTCGGTATGGCATTACGGGAAACTATGAATTTTATAATTATTTCTTTTTTGTATGTGGTTTATATAAAATGGTGATGTCTGTCTTGCTGTCTTGCGTGTTGCTGCTGTTGATCCTGCTGCTGTCGGTATACCATTTCCCGATTATTTTCTTCGCACAACATATAATGTCTTTTCCGGTGAAACCATTCTTAGCGAGAACTTGTGTTGATCGCTCAATTTCGTCGTGTACTTGTTTCCATGTACTGCAGTGTGTAAGTGTTCTTTTGATGTATGCGCCGGTGGTGGAGTCCTTGTATCTTTTGGGGCACTTACTTCTTTCGTTAAGGCAATGTCTGGAGTTAGTCGGTTTAAGGTTGACTTGCGTGGTGAAGGAACTGTTGTCCTGTTTTACCCGCACGTCCAGGAATAGCATGGTGTTATTGATGTTTTTTCTATGATGAGGGTAAGGCCTGATTTATCTTGTAAGGTGAGTTCAAGTAGTTTCGCTTCTGAATCCTCTTATGTTTTGATAAAAATGTAGTCGATGTAGTGGCAGTAAATTTCAGGCTTCTGGTGTGTGGGGCAGGTGAATGGGGCCCCTTACTTTGTGCAGCATTTGAAGGGGACCACGTAGCACTGGTTCGGTGTTGTTGAGGGAAGGGGTGGTGTCGGATTTAATTATTTTCATATTTTCTTTTAGCCTTCAGGTATACAATGTGTAGTAAATGTTAAACATATTAGGTAATTTGGCTGAGCCCTATGAGGGAAACCCTCTTAAGGCCACCATGCGTTTAACCCAAATTAATTATCATTATTGTAATACAGCAAAAAGTACAATTATTACATGATATAAAAAACACAATTATTCATAAAACATATACACACATAAACGTATTTATATATAATTTCGTATTTACTGTATATGCCACTTACACTTATGCAGATAATTATAATAATTACATACTACCAAAGCTCGTTATATATTATATTTTCACACTGATCTATTCTAATCCGTCCAAGTACCTTCATTGGTAATTGATTTACCTAATTTTATAAGATTAGTATTTGTTTCATAAAAATAATTTGACCTTAAACGAAAATATCGATGGTTTATCCCGAACATGTTGAGGCAAGGCATTCCAAATCTTTACACCTTGATAAGAAATTGATTTTTGAGATTAGATTGGCTTGATGCCATTGATGGAATATGTAAATTCTTAACATTTCTTAAATTATATCGTTCGTTGGAACAAAAAGTGAATAAATCTATGGAAATTATATTGTTAATGGTTTTATAAACAAAGGTGGCTGTAATGAACAAGTTCATGTTCACCCATTTCAAAAGCTGCAAAGATCTGAACAACTCGTCAGTGTGATCATATTTCCCCCTGTAATGTTTTTTTGCGCTAACTAAGGGCTCTAGGAGTTGGTTTTGGATGAGGTTGCCCAAACTGTGAGACAGAATGTAAGGAATGGATATACCAATGAGTAGTAAAGTACTTTCAGGGGGAAATAATTTCTAGTTAGATACAATATACCGCACAGTTTATTAATCTTATTAGTTAAAGTTTATACATGTGTTTTCCACGACAACTGGCTGTCTACCACAATCCCTAGGAATTTTATGTTTTTAACATTTGATATTTGTGAATTTCCAATTTAAATAGGATCAATATTAGGGGGCACAGTCTTATTTTTGTGATGAATTACATATTTTGTTTTATCAATATTTAAAGTTAGGTTATATGCAATCATCCAACTGTACACATAGTTTAATCCATTACTCACATTTTGCACAAGAGTACCTTGGTTTTTATGGCTTGCATATAGAGTAGTGTCATCAGCGAATAAAATAGTTTTAAACAATACATTAGAGTTAACCAAGTCGTTTACATACATAATAAATAGTAATGGGCCCAGCATGGACCCTTGTGGAACTCCAAAATATATGGGTAATACATTAGATTTGATATTTTTTTATTCTACATATTGTGTACGGTTTTTTAGATATGATTCACACCACCTGTATGTAGTGTTTCGTATGCCATAGTTTATAAGTTTTTCTAGTACCATGTGATGGTTAATCTATCTATCTATCTATAGCTCTGACGCCTCGTTCCCTCCGGGAACTCCCCTGAAGGGGGTGGCCGCGGCAGAAAAGTCTCCAGTCTTCCCTGTTCAAACACTCCCTCCTCACTCGGTCCAGCCCTCCCCTCCCCCTCATGTTTCTCTCCTTTACATACTCTTCCACTCTGTTCTGCCATCTTACTGGTGGTCTGCCTCTCACACCACGTCCCACAACTTCACTTCCATACACCTTCTTTACAAACTCCTCACCTTGCATTCTCTCTACATGTCCACCTCAAAGTATTGCGTTTCACTCTCTCAATCATTCCACACTTAATACCAATTGCCTTCTCACTCATACCACATCTCTTATACACACTCTCATTACTTTCTCCATCCCACCTTGTCAGTCCACATGCACCTCTCAGATAACTCATTTCCACAACACCTATGGTTAACTGTATCAAAAGCTTTTGTAAGATCTAAAAATACACTAATAGTAAAAAGTCTGTTATCAAAAGATGCAAGTATGTCATTACTAAAAGTTGTTAACGCAATTTCCATTAATTTTCCACTTCTGAATCCATACTGTGCATAATAAATTGTTTGTTTAACTGTCGGAGATGTAGTCCATGGTGCGGTCACGGGGACGTTGGTGAAAAGGGTTTATTATAAGGTAAATTTTATTTGCATGTATCTGAACTCGGTCTTGGTTGGTGGGGATCCTGCCAGCTGGTGAGATTGATAAATAAACAACTCAGAGAGTAGTGACATCGATTTTATTTTAATTTTTGTTTGGGATAGGTATTGGGCTATTTATATATATATATATATATATATATATATATATATATATATATATATATATATATATATATATATATATATATATATATATATACATGAATGGTCAGACGCATCAATTACAAATGTGGTGGCCACAAATGAATCACCTCCATGCACATCAGTCCCTCACAATTGGCGTCCCTCCTCTCAACCAACGCCACTCACACTCGCATATCTCTCAACTCCATCCTTCCACCACCTCCCTCTTGGTATGGATCCTCTGTCTCGTCCATCCACATCACTCTCGTACACATTCTTAGCCAACCTCTCCCGCCCCCTTTGCTCCACATGACCGAACCAACACAGGGTTTTCCTATATACACTCTATAGAACGTCCACATCCACACCACATCGATCACATACTCCTTATAATTATTTGTGAATATTAGATGTATATGTTATATACATAAATTTATACATCTGAGATTAGCTTCCCTAAAAAAGTAAATGTTTATATTTTTATAAATAATAATACATGTGAGAAGATACTTATACTGTGGCAATCTTTGCACATAAGCATCTATGACTAGGGCGAACTATTACGGTAGCATATTTGTTTATATTTATGTCATTCCCCCATGTCGTGGTGGTGGTGAAGGGGGGGGGGGGGGGGGGGAGCCTGTGTAACACTCCAATTTTTTTTTACTTTAGTAATTCTTCTTTTAAAATTCCGTTTTCTTCAGTGCTGGAATTCCGGAGAGAATGGGAGATGGCTATCGTATATATATATATATATATATATATATATATATATATATATATATATATATATATATATATATATATATATATATATATATATATATATATATATATATATATATATATTGTATGTACAGTTTAAATCAGGTGAAAAGATGGCCATATTTTCATCAGGAAGTTAACAATATATCCACTATCTTTTGTATTTTCTCTCATCTGGTCCATTCTCCCTTATATTCCCATTTACCAAACTTAATTCGTCCTCAAATCTACTAGTCTCAGGAATTTACTTCCCAGTGTTGCTTCCCCAAACTTAAAACCAAAACATTTCAAAACCAGTGGCTACAGAGTCAAGAGTAAGCACTGTAATTAACCACATTTAACAATATACTATAGTGCCAATATTTAGGGCAGGGTGTGAAACAAGCTGTTCCAAAATACCATACTGATCCAAATGTTCACTTGGGAGATTTATGTTAGCAACGATGCCTCACAACCTCGGAAGTGCATAGTAGTCTATTATGTCTTACTCTGCTGGGCTCCGGGTTGGCCTAAACCAGGGGTTCTCAAACTTTTTATCTCGTCGACCCCCCAATGAAGTTGCACATTTTTTGTTGACCCCCTAACAGCCTAGCTTTTAATCATTCAAGTACAAAAACACCGATGCCAAAATCAGTATGAGTAGTAGTAGTAGTAGTGTAGTTGACATGTAGGAATGCATCCTGTACGGACTCTGGTACTGTACGGACAGTAGAGCTGTGAGAGACGATGAGGGGGAGAGGTTGGTTGAAGGTAGTGTTGTCAGCGCTGCTGAAATTTCTGAAGGTGGGGGGGGCGAGCGAAACTAGCAGCGCCGCAGGCAGAAGCACCTACGGCGTAGCCCAGTGCTTGTTTGTATCTTAAAAATTGCAACCTTTCCAAATTTTCAAAAAATCTCAAAAAATTATTCCATGTTCATTCCGTGATGAAATGTTTCATCTGCACTATTAAGTGGAAGAGACATTGCCCTTTATATTTATCAGAGATAAGTATTAACATCTTCACTACCTGGTGTGACATCTGATCGGGGGGTGGGGGTGGGTGGAGGGGCGAGCGAAGCGAGCCACGATTGGGGGGGGGAGGAGAGGCGAGCGCAGCGAGCCGTGAGTGGGGGGGGGGCGAGCGTAGCGAGCAGCGCTGCAGACAAAAGCACCCACGGCGCAGCCGTGGTGGGCGAAGCCCAGTGCTTGTAACTAATTAAAATTGCAACCTTTCCAAACTTTCAAAGAATCTTAAAAAACAAAAAAGCTTAAAAAACTTTCCCAAACTTCCAAAAAATCTTTAGAAATATTCCATGTTCATTCCATGATAAAATGTTTCAATTCAACACATCGTCACTACTTGACATCTTCACTACCTGGTGACATCTGATTGGTGGGTGGGGGCGGGTGGAGGGGCGAACGAAGCGAGCCGCGAGTGGGGGGGGGGGCGAGCGTAGCGAGCAGCGCCGCAGGCAAAATCAACCACGGCACAGCCGTGGTGGGCGAAGCCCAGTGCTTATTAATATATTTTTTTAAATCTAATGGTGTCTTGATATTTTTCAGATTTTTACTAATTATAATCGAGAACTTCAAATTGGAGGCTTCAATGGTCCATTCGACCCAAACAGTAAACATTCACCGACCCCCTGGTTATTCATCGACCCCCTTTCGACCCCTTGGCTAATCATCGACCCCTTGGATGATCCCATCGACCACATTGAAAACCCCTGGCCTAAACCTTTGTACTTTACTCCCATTGTTCAGAAATAAAAGAGAATAGTTTTTATTTGTTGAATACAGTTATGGCATACTTATCCATTAATTATAGTACATTATAGCAGGTAATGATCAATTAGCTATATAGAAAGTTGGAAATAATATGATTACGACAGCTTTTCATTATCTAGCTTAATGGAAAGTGCTGGAATGTGGAGGTTGGCCGACGTGCGAGTGATGGCGTTAGGAGAGAAAGCATATGTGGAAGCTGTACTTCTCCACCGTACTCTCCGCAATGTTCTCAGTGCCGTCTATCTTGCTATCAAAGAATCAACTAGAATCAAAACCAGCTCTAATCTTATGACTGAAACTCAAGGTTGGTCATGACTATCACTATGAACATTTTAAAACTAAAATTTAAGCGAAATATATGAAACAAAATTTGAGATATAAATAATTAAGAGGATAATTTTATCGGAGGGTTACTGAATATTCCAAACGATGCCAGAAAGCATAAATCCTATTAGATACACTGACCCTGTCTGTTTACTGGCACAATTTGGAGGAAACAATAGGCTATCCATCAAATGGTCCACTTAATGACGGAATGAGCAGGTTCAAATTCAACACTAAATATTTTGCAAGACAATATATATTACCATTGTGAATATTATCACAATGTAACGCTTCGTACTACAGATAAGATGTTGGCAACCATGGATTTCCATCTTTCTCTGTCTCTTCCAGCTCTAATGAACTGCCCGCTTGTCATTCCTCTTCGTGCTAGCTTCACTCATCCCTCCATATATTTTACTCTTGGTCTTCCTTTTCCTCCCACCACCACTCCAGTCGTAATCAGATCCTCCAGCATTTGTCTCCTCAGTAAATGGCCAAAAACTTCAGCTGTGTTCCCCTCACCACCCTCATCAACTCTCTCTTCTCCTCCACCATGTCCATTACCGCTTCATTAGTCATATTACCGTCCAGGGTATCTTCATCATTCTCCTCCACAACCACATTTCCATCGCTTTTAATCTCCTTACCATATATATATATATATATATATATATATATATATATATATATATATATATATATATATATATATATATATATATATATATATATATATTGTTAAGATATGAACATTTGTCTGCAAGAAATTATCATTGGCATACATGTGAAGGTGCTGTAACAAAAAAATATAATATAATTTCTATCAACAGACATTAAATAAAACTATAGACTGATCTTTATATCTAACGAGTATGAGAAATATGAAATAATTATCATCTGTTTGTATTCATTAGAAACTCCGAAATTCTGAGAATTAGTCAATTATGACATGCCAATATATATTTAAAACATTGATCTGAGATTGGCTTACATTATCTTCATCAGGTTTGGAGACAGTCTCAGGAAAGAGTGTGATGGTGTACTGGCGATGTCTCTATTGTATCAGCAGACAGATAACAGCTCAAGCTGTCGCCTTGTCCTCTCTCACACCTTATATTGAAGGTCTCGATGATATACATAAAAATGGTAAGTAGGATAATCGTTTAAATACATTTCACTATATCTTCAATTGTACGCTCATATTCATGGTAAATAGATGCACCTTCCCATAGTTTGTCATAGAGTAATAATTTGATATATAACTTTTAAATTGTTAATTGTTTAAGGAATTATGTATCCATGTAATAAAATAATAATCTGTCATTAGGATTTAAACAAATAGTTATCAAATCAATGGGGAGGGAACGAATGCTGCCATGGTTCTCAAAGGAAGTGAAATTTTAAATATATCATCAATTGACATCAAAGGTTACTAATCTAGCAGCAATTTACATCATGTCAGATTACCGTCTAATGGTTCATGCGTCTTGTGGGAACATCATACAGAGAGATGATGCAAAGCAAGCAACTACTTACCAGATACAAAATAATGTATGTTAACTTCGTGGTGCAAATTCAGGTAATACACTCAGCCATTTGAATAGTTGGATATTTTCAGAACATTCCTTCCACTGGAACTGGGATTTCCTGAGTGGCGAGTATCGTAATTTGGTGTTAATTATATTAATTTCAATAGAGCCAGGTGACTGGGCCTAATTTTTATTGAACACTACCACCCAACTGCTATAGCTCACCTTAATTCAGAAATCAGCAGCAATTGATAGACCCTTTTCCACAGCAGTCATATTTTGTGGTCTTTTCAACAAGGCGAGTTATAGTGGGGGTTATGGAGGGGCTGGTGATGGAAGGAAGGACAGGAAGGTCAGAGGGTTGGGAAGAGAGGCACCAATCATCATCGATTAGTTGAGTTAGAAAGTGTTGTTAGGTATTACTTTATCTTAAAGAGTTAAGTGTGATAGTGGCCGAATTTTATTAAGATTTCATCCCATTCTAAAAATACCATTTAAATTTTCTTCGAATTAATATTGATTTCTTTGTTGAACTTTGCATTAGGTTAATAATTGTTGATTATTTTAGGGCATGTTATATTGGGAGAATCATGTTTTTAAGCTGCAGACACGAAGGTTGTCAAAAGTTGGGTTTCCTACCATATACACATATTTACTCAAATACTTTAATTCATGAATGGCAACAGAACTCTCTCTATCAGAAATAAGAACAGGAACCTGAATAATGTATAATATTATGTTAGTGGTTCTATACTTATCAAGGGAAGAGACTGTTCAGATTGAATGTTAAATGTTTTTTTTATTTATTAATTGTGCCGTAGCGTCAATCAACAGGCATGCAACCATACATACAGGTAGGCAAAACTCATGAGAATCAAATTACTGCACAAACACACACACACATCATGAAAATATAACAGAATGAAGCACAAGCATACATTATGACCACTTAAATCCACCAAAACGAGGTTGGTGTACCAGAAGAACCTCCAGAACCTGATGGTTCAGCAGGTGTCGACAAATCACATCAAGTGGAAGGCCCCAGTGCTCTATAGTGTTAGCACGAGGCGCTCTATGGAGGCGCTCGACACAAGCGACACTCAGTGAAGGGAGGCTCACCCTGCATCCCAGCAACCTGCCATGGTGGCTGGTAGCCAAGCCTCAAACGAGCAGAGACTACATTGTGCCTTCGAACCATGAGGCCTCGACGACGGTAGGAATATTTGTGACGGCAGACAGACTCGTAATGGGTGATGGAGATGCTGAAGGGTCTCTCTGCATCCCTGCGTCGCCGTACAGGAAGGAGAGCAGAGGAGCGGACTCTAGAGAGGTAACATGTCAGGGAGAGAGGACGTCCAACACCACAAGGAGGCAGATGGCAGGCTTCCTTTGCGAGTCTGTCAACTGTAACACCAATGTGACATAAACCTACATGGGATGGTACCCATATTTAGGTAGTAGGGGTTAGGTAGCCCCACCCAGGGAGGTACTACCGCTGAGGCAACGGGAGATTCAAGGAAGTACCTGATTCCATTTTTTCTCCCAGACCTCAGTTGCTGGTTACACATTTTCTGCCTCACACATCAATGGGGAGCCAGGTAATCCCTTACACTACACACACATCCATACAAACTACATTCACTTACACTCTTATCCTTGACATTAACATACCAACTTCTCACAACTCAACATGAAAAACAATACAAGCGCAAACACATTTTAAAACTTCATACCATGGCTGATGCAACTCTTAGAGCAAGCGCGGTGGTTTCTCGGATGACTACCACCGGCAGGGCGGGGTCTTTGACACAGGGCCCTCCCGGTCGTCATCACGCGACTGTGTCAGCACCAGCCATGATGCATAAAACAACTGCTCGTCAGCACAATGAATTAATTATGTTTGCAAATATTCGGAGGCTTCACTCCAACATTAATTCGGTACACTTACTTCAAACCGAAACCCCTAACATTATTTTCCTCACTGACTGCCAGGTTACTCTCTCTTCTGATCTGACTAACTACAACTTTCCAGGCTATATTTTAATGTCAAAGTTTAGATAAAAGGGAGGCGTTTGCTGTTTTGCTAGATCAACAATATCCTTGGAGAACATTTTCAATCTCACATCATCAGATTTTGATAACTCAATTTACAAGCTAAATTCTTCAGGCTCAGTTAAATATTATTGTTGTATTTACCGATCACCAAATGCCTCCCAAGATAATAGCCTCTCTGATTCCCTGACCTCCATTCTTTCTGATTTAAACATTAATGCTGCATCTGACATATCCTTACTGGGTGATTTTAATATCCACAATGTTGAGTAGCTCACTCATTCGGCCAGAACTGATGAACCTGGTCTTGAATGCGAGTTATTCGCAGACTCATTCAATCTCACCCAACTAATCAAGCACCCCACTCGCATACCTCATAATCCAGAACATAGAATGCACCTACTTGATTTGTTTCTTACTACCAATCCCGAAACATATAGTGTTGAAGTGAAGTCCCCTCTTGGATCCTCAGACCATTGCCTCATTGCAGTCTAATGTTCCCACTCTTCCCTACCCATCCACTCTGAACCTATCCGAGTGACCAAATGGCACTATGATGCTGCAGATTGGGTGGGGTTCCGTGACTTTTAAATTAATATTCATTGGTCATCATTTTACTCTCCTGACTCATAAAGCTTCCTGAACCATATTATTAATTTTATAAAATAGGAATTGAAACATATATCCCTCACCATCAATACTTAAAAAGATCTAACTCTCCAAAATGGTTTGATCACAGCTGTGCCAAAGCTACAGAACAAAAATCAATAGCCTATAATACCTATACAAAGTCGAAAACTCTTCAGTCATACAATTATTTCAAAAATTTCAAAATTGTCAGATGCCATGCTAAAGCAGTAACTAATTTAGCCAAATCTAACTTCATACATAAACAAGTCAATAAATTACTGAATAATCCTAATGATAATAAGATCTTTTGGTCAACAGTTAACTCATTCAAATCTAACTTCAACCATGTTTCATCTATTCCCCGTTTAAAGAATAGCAATGGAAATCTCATATGTGATCCACGTGGTAAAGCAAATCTTTTGGCCAATATCTTCGCCACAAATTCAAACCTCAATGACACTGCTCAAAACACTCCCATTTTGAACTTTAACTCCCCAGACAAGTGCAAACCATTTTGGAGAATCTATCTATCGACAAAGCCCCAGGGCCAGATGAAATTCCTCCCACTGTATTAAAAAATTGCTCAAAAGAATTAGCTCCAATTCTCTCAAAATTATTTCGTGTATGTCTCCATATCTCGTCCTTCCCAGCGGCCTGGAAAGAAGCCAATGTACAACCAATTCCCAAAAAAGGAGCTACCGCAAATCCATCAAATTACAGACCAATTGCCATCACGTCTACTCTCGGTAAAATATTTGAAATGTTTTTTAACAATCACTTTGTAAAGCACCTTGAGAAAAATAATCTGCTAAATGATAAGCAATATGGCTTTAGACAGAGACGATCTACTGTGGACCTGCTCTGTTATTTCACAGATAACATATTCCAATCAACTGATAAACATGGAGAGACTCACACAATTTGCCTTGATATATCTAAAGCCTTTGACAGAGTATGGCACAAATCATAACTATCTAAGCTTCCACATTATGGCCTTCAATCTTTTGTTCCCCTAATTAAATCATATCTTAGCAACAGAAAATTACGTGTGATAGTAGATGGTCTGTATTCCGACTTTCATCCCATTATTGCTGGTGTTCCTCAAGGAGTTGTCTTGGCTCCAACTTTGTTCCTCATTCATATTAATGATCTTTTGTCAGTTACTCAGAATTCAATTCACTCCTATGTTGATGATTCAACTATTCACAGTTCCTTCTCATTTAATGATAGTTTTACTCAACACAATATTTTAGAATACAAACTTGCCATTTCAATTTCATTAAATGAAGACTTAACGAAGATCTTTGAATGGGGACAAAACAACCTAGTTTCTTTCAATACAAATAAAATTAAATACATCCCGTTCTCAAATAGATCAGATAATCAAGATTCTCACATTATTTTCAATAATACAAATATCCCCAAGTCCCACAGCATTGATCTCCTTGGTGTAACTTTAAATGAAAACCTCAGTTGGACTCCCTATGTAAATTCCATTGCCAAAACTGCATCTAGGAAGATGGGACTTTTATACAGAGCTTGTAATTATTTGACTGACGAGCAGTTAGCAGTAATATATAAGAGTCTTGTGCGTTCCCAGATGGAATATTGTTCACCTCTGTGGGTTGGTTGTGGATCAGTGGTGTTAAGACAATTAGATAAAATTCAGACTGATCAATAATCCTATGATCACTAATGAATTCCCTCCCTTATCAGTACTGTATGTAGAAATGTTGCACTATTTTATAAATACTTTTATAAGAAATGTTGGGATGAACTTGCCCTGATTATAGCACCCCTTCGCGTCTTCCCACGGAGGACTAGAGCAGCTGAGAATGTGTATGAGTTCACACTGACTCCTCCACATTGCAGGACAACTGCTTACAAAAATTCATTTACTCCCCGTACTACTTCCCTGTGGAATTCTCTACCAAGGGAATATTTTCCAGCAAGTTATAACCCCCAGCAATTTAAATGACGTAATAAGACCATAAACGATCAAATCTGCTGAATAACAGAAGAGTGTGTGGAATGAAAACTAGAGAGGGAATGAAGGGTAGGTTTGGAGTCACAACTAATGGCAGCATTCACTCCACGTTGACAAACAAGACTAACAGCATCCAGAATGGCATACAGTTCACACAATGTTGAGCTAGAGTGGTTACAGAGACGACGGCCAACCCAGCCCCCTGGAGGTGACTCCATATCAGGGGAGAAAATGGCACAACCTGCTGCACCATCCATTTGCAATGAGCCATCAGTGTAGAGGCAGTATGGATCTGTGATGGAGAACGTCACTGTTTCTATGTGTTCCAGAGCCAACCGTCGTTGTAGATTGATTGATGGATATTAGGCGCCGTTACATCGAGGTCCTATAGCGCCAGAAAAAGGTGATAGAGAGGTGTGACAGCAAGCAGGAAGGAAATAAAAAGAAGAGAGGGACAAATGAAGAACTGAAAGATAAGAACCATTTAGTCTGGTCTCTCATTGGCGACCTTCCTAGCATGGGAAGCCCTCTCTCCCCGAAATCGGGGCAGTGTAGGGGCCGGAGCCCCCTCTAGTCTAGCTCGTCATGTCTCATAGACACACACCACACCACCACGTCAAGGTGGTTCCCGTTAGGGAGGCTGTCGCTGTAGAGAAGGCAGTTACGACTTGGTAGCATCCACGGAGGGGGCCTTGGGGGGATATCTGCAACATTATATCTATATTAAGACTACGGAGCATAGAGGAAACAGAGCTTATAAGAGTACGTCCAGCAGGCATATTTTCAGCCAGCGCTAGGCAACAAGATAATATAATACTGATCCCACATTGTCCATGATTCCAGACGAGTTGATTGGTTGATTGATTGATTAATTGATTTTTTTTTATGCAGCTAGACAACAGCTAGGGTCATATACCGCCCAACATAAAATTGTCATCAACATAATTAATAAAACATGAACTCTCGAAAGGGATAGGCAGCATGACTAAATGACACACAAACTAAAAAGCACACTAACTGAGTTGTTATACCTATTATGAACACATAAGTTCACGGTCTTGTCTTTAGACTCGAATTTTATTAAATCATTATTGAGCTACAAAGCCCCCACATCTTCAAAAAAAGAGCAGCAGACATGCACGCTTACCAACACACAGGGAAATCCTCGGCTGGAGCATACATGAAGGGGCTAGTTGATGGTGGCACACACGTCAGAGTTATCATGTTTTGTTTTTTTGGTGGGGTTCAACTGTCACCCCACATTCGTGTTCCATGGATATTGATGTATCTGCCTGTGTCAGTTATACCACTACTATACGTTTCAGCGTCGGACAGACGCTTTTTTTTTTTTTTTTTGCAAATATCTCCTAACGGATTCGTTGTATCAAAATAATATTTCAGCACACTATCTTTAACAACGATTCCTTTAGGAGATATTTGCGAAAAACAGCGTCTGTCCGGCGCTGAAACGTATAGTAGGCTACTGCAAAGGACAAAATCAATGTGGTTTCCAGAAATATCCCTGCTCATCTTCCTTCACTTTTTCCTAGCAAATTAGGTTCTTTGGGAACTCGTGTACGTCCCAATTACTGCCCCGAGTACTATTCCTCGGGTTTGCTCATCTTCTAATTTAAGGTCTTTCATTAAAAGTATTGCCGTGGCTTGCGTGCCTCTTGGGAGGAACTATGCGTTCGTCTCTCTCGCTTCTTCCCTGCTTGTTTTTTTGTTTTGTTGAGGACATTGTCCTCATCTGTGTAGCGTTTAGTTAGAGTATCCAAAATCATGTCCAATTTCGTTCGAAATACCTAGATACATTGCGTTTGAAGGAATATAAGTCGCAGTAAGTTGGAAACATGGATGAAGGTAGAGTGTTCCAGAGTTGACCTGATGTGAATTATTATGAAAGATTGAGAGTACCGGTTAACTCATGCATGAGGGAGTTGGACAGAAAAGGGATGAGATCGAGAGGTTTGACGAGTGTTGCATGCCTCCTGAGGGGAGGAAGCATACATTGAGAGAGTTCAGAAGAGCAATATCCAGTGTAATAGCGATAGAAGATAGAAAGTTATGCAACACTGCGGTGAAGAAAGAGAGGTTGAATTGAATCAGTAAGAAGAGGAGAGTTGATGAGACGAAAGGCCTTTGATTCCACCTTGTCCAGGAGTGTCATGAATGTTGATCCTCCCTACATACTCCATACAGGGGCGGATGAGACCCCTGTACAGAGACAGTAACTGTGTGGTGGTGAAATATTCACGGAATCTGCGCAGCACACCCAACTTCTTTGAGGCGGCTTTAGTAAGTAGACAATCCTTGGGGACTCTATTCCTGCCAGTCCTCCTGTATACTCTACATTTTATTCAAATTCATTTGAAGGGCAGGGTCACCATGGTGGCTCTACCATCCTAGTTCGTCGAGATATTCCATGCACGAGCCTGGAGCTTGACACACCGCTCCAGGCTGTTGCTGTTGAGGTTTTTATGGACCGCCCCTACACTGTGTGCAGTCTATACCTTCCTCCCAGTGTTACAGTAGAGAGGGGTGATCTCACCCGTCTTGTACGGGACCTTCCCTCTCCCTTTATTTTATTGGGTGATTTTAATGGGCGTCATCTTCTGTGGGGTGATAGTTCAGTCAACCCCAGCGGTGTTTTATTGGTTTATTTTATTGAGGATGAGGGATTAGGGGTTTCTATATGGGAGATGTAACCCATTTCCATAGCCCTACTGAGACTTTTACCGCCATTGACATTTCCTTCTGCTCACCCAGTGTAATATTATATTTTACTTGAAATGTATTGACCAATTTATATGGTAGTGACCATTTTTCAATACTCCAAGAAAATATCTGGTATAAATCGCAGTCTTGTGTTCTTAGGTATAGATTGTAGAAGGCAGACTGGAAATTTTCTAAAGAGCTTACTTCTCTGGCTGCTAATTTTAGTAGCTCTGACAAGGCTGTGACCTACTTTGCAGCTCTCAACTCTGTCCCTATAACTTCTGGACACTTTTTCAAACGTCCTGTCCCTTGGTGGTCACCAGTCTACACCACTGACGTCAGGGAGAAGCGCGCCCTTTCCTCTCGTCTTTGTCGCAATAGTGAGGACCCTATTCTTTTAGAGGACTTCCGACAGGTGAGGGCTCGAGCTAGACAACATTTAATAGAGACACGATGGAAATCCTGGAAGGCCTATATATCTTCAATTACTACTAAAACCCCACTCACCCGCGTTCAAGAGAGTCCGTAAGATTGAGGAGGAATTTTCTCCATGTCCCCTTACTGTCCTTACCCATTAAGCTCGCGCGGGCCTTATCTCCAACAGCAGCTGTGTATTACGGGCTTCACTCCCGTACATTTGATAGCTAATAGCTCGATCGAGTCTGTTAACTATAGCATTGTAAGGTAAACCGATATTTGTTGGCACCCATAACAATTTGACCCAACAAGTCCTGGACAAAATAATGGGCCTAGCGCCAGTATAAAGAAAAGCCAAAATATTGACCGGTGCCCCCAGGTAGCAGAACTGGGAACACAGAAGAATGACAGTCAATCCAATGGTGAAGTTGGCAGAGGTTAAGTAGTGCGGCAGGTGAATATTCTGCTCAAACAATAATGCCACAGTGAGAGGAAACCACACAGAATGAGCCAAGAAGTAATTGGAGATCCCTTAGCGAGATAGAATGTACACAAATATAATCAGCATAAAGGTTAAATGTCACCAGTGAGTGACAGTCAATGGGACAGTGTTAAACACACTAAACACTGTATGAAACACAATAAAATAGGACATATCACAAGGATAACGAATAGCCCAGCGACCTTCCACCGAATATCCTGAGTCAACTGCAGCTATGGTTGCGTAAGTCGATGGGTAGGGGCACAGGAAGCGAGTGCATCTTGTAAGACTGGTAAGATGGTAAGACTGGTAAGATGGTAAGACTGGCTGAGGTAGATTTTTTTCGACCATGCATCGATAAGTTTTCAGACGTAGGCAGCAGGAGTGTGGCAAGGGTCTTATTGACAACTCAACAGCTGAGGTACCACATGGAAGCCACATTCGTTTGCTGGTTGATGCTGTCTGTAAACCGCTGCCAGGATTCAGTATGAATACACTCCTGCAGAGTGACTGAAGCATCCCTGAACATCTAATAATGATGCACCAGGTCAGTTGGGTTGGCTTAAACAAAAAGTCATCACTTTCAGTCTCCTCCGTCGACTCCTGTATACATACATCAAGCAACCAGGAGTGGGTAGTATGTCAAGATTGGAGGTGTGACCGAGAGACATTTAGCCTGTAAAAGTGGCAGATACAAGAACGAAGTATAACTGATCAGGTCAAAAAGACTATGAATGGGGAACACATGGGCCCTAAATAAAATGTAAGTCGTGCAATATTTAGAGGCACAGCATTACATACACAGGTGGTAATAACAGTAGATCTAGCAGGTAAAAAGTAATGATGCTGAATTGCGATGTGTTTAGATAATAAAGCTGGCACTGAGATGCTATCAGGCCAAACGTGAGGACCGAGAATGCGATGTGGCAAGGAGCAATGTATGTATGAAAGTCAGGAGACTATTCCTAACCAGACGGTGATGGCAGTTGAGATGGCGACTTGCTAAAAATAAATCAAGATGGAAAGTTTGGAATCAGTATGAACTGAGCTGCAACCAGTTAATCAATCCTGGCTTAAAGGGTGGTGAATCTGTTCTCGAGGGCCATACAACGTGCTATGAGGAAAGCGGGAGGAATGGATTGGTGGGAGAAGCAGATTGGGGAGATAATGGTGGTGGTTGTGGTAAAGATGGCGTAATAATAATATAATAATAATGATTAACGGTTTATTGATAGAAATGCAGCCCAGGAGCTAAAAATATACATAGAAACAAAGGTAAATATAGTCGAGGTAAAGGATATATCACACATGTGGGCGTCCGACATGAACACAAGTACTGTACAAACACAAAATAAAGACAAAATGTAAACAAATACACCCCTAATAAAAGCTCTTAAATGTAATTTAGACAAATACACCGCTAATAAAAGCTCAAAAATGTAGACATTAATAAACTTATGAATTAATAAATTTTACAATGGTAGGAAAGGCGCTGTTCTTGTATCTGTCAGTCCGTGGAGCTTTGATAGGGACGAGGGGATTATGGTGGTGAACAGCTCGTTGAGGAGGAGGGGCTTCGGCAGGTATGAAGTGTCGGTATCTTGGATTGTTTAGGAGTTTTGTTGCAAATTGTTGAAGTTGTGATTTATGCAGATCGGAAACAGTGGAGAGGCCCAGTAGAGTGATTACATCTTGGTAATGAGTGTAGTTTGGTCCCAGGATGATCCTAAGAGCTCTCTTTTGAATCTTATCCAATTTACATCTTTGTGTTGAATTAAGTGAGGAAGACCAAACGGGTGAAGCATAGCAGAGCTTGGGTAGGATGAAAGTTTTGTAAAGGTGTATCAAGTCGTTAGTGGGGACTCCTAATTTTCTTAGTGTTCGTAGCATGTGAAGTCTAAAAGATGATGATGTGACTGAAGAATTAACAAGTGGATCCCATTGTAGTTTGTCATGAATGAGGATGCCTAGCAATTTGATGGAATGGACCACGTTGAGGGTATGGTTACCTAGTTTGAGAGTAGGTGTGGGGATAGGCTTTGAGGCGAGGTTGAAATGCATGACAACAGTTTTATTTTTGTTTATGGTGATGTGATTATCACAGGTCCAGGTCAATAGGGTGTCAAGGATAGTTTGAATACTGCTGTAATCGGGGGAAATATTGTAAATAGGTGTGGCTATGGTAGTGTCATCAACATATTTCCAGCACAGTTGAGTGTTTTGAATGGCATCATTAATTTATGTGAGAAAGCAGAGTGGGCCCATGCGTGTACCCTGAGGTACACCGCAGGAAAGTGTTTGAAAAGTGAAAATTTTGCCTTGGAAGCAAAATTCTCCCTGAGGCCGAGTTGAAGTGATTTGGTGATGATTGTGGTGTGGTCGACTAAGTCAAAAGCTTTGGAGAAATCAATGAATACTGCAGTGACTGAGGTGGAACGTTTGTCAAGATTTTTGTGAACGAAATCGAAGAAGTTGATAAGGTAATGGGTTGTTGAAGAGGATTTTACGTTACCATATTGACGCGGGTCTATCTGGTTAGTAATATCAGAGTAAGTCAATTCGGCTGCGAAGCTTTCACAAATCAAGCTTGGGACAGGGGTGATCGCAATTGGCTGTAGTTCATCAAGAGATTTTGGGTTGTTTGATATAGGTATTGGGGTTAACCCATACGAACCGCAATTAATATTACGGTACTAGCCCCTCAACCGCAAAAACAGGGTGTTTTTTAAAGTTTCGATTTTGTAAAAAATATTCTTACACATTTGTAGAACTTTATTTTACACACCAGAATATGCAAACAAAAGTCTTCTATCTCCACTGGTTAGAGTACAGTAGCATATCAAAGTCGGAAAATAATATGACAGTTACCCCCCCCAAATAACATACGAATGCATACGCATGTGTTACACATGTTTATAATGCGAAGATACATGTGTATGTGTACCTCGATGTGTGCTTGCATGTTTGTGTATGTAAAACGAGTATATAAATGCATTGAAATAGACAAAAAAAGGCAACATACAAGTCATTTTTGTATACAACTGTGCATACCTGTGATACGCTAACGCATGCATGCACAATGTATGGGAGTGTTTGAAAGTGTGTTATACTAATGTCCAATGCCTAATAAGAGCTATGGGAGGCAGAGACAGGCTAGGGGAGGCAGGGAGAGAGAGTGTATGACAGGCCACGAGTGATTTCATTGGCTGCAGATAACACAATGTGGGTGTGGATGTACCTTGGTCACACACACCTACACCATAAGGGGGTGGAAGTCAGCCAATCACGATCAATATTACAATAGTCCAAGGTTACAGTTTCCCTTTGGCACTACTGCTGTTTCTATATGTAGCCCATGCAGTTATTTATGGGCTGTTCATTTTTAAACGGACCATCGGCTTCAAGGCCTAAAATCGTATCGTCCGTTTAAACGGACAATAGGACTTTAGGGGTTAAGTAAGAGTGTTTCCAGTCAGAAGGGGACATAGATTGTTGAAAAGAAGCATTGATAATGGAGGTCAACGGTAAGGCAAGTTCTGGGGCAAATTCCTTATAGAGACGAATAGGTAGATCAAGTGGTGTTGAGGAACGTTTAAGTTTTAGGTGTTGGAGACGGTAACAGACCTGGTACTCATATACAGGTGGTAGAGGGGTTGGGGCAGGGAGGTAAGCAGGGAGTAGATTGTAGTCGAGTTTGGGTAATTTTTGGCAGATTGTGGCAAAATGGTTGTTGATTGTTTCTGCTGCTTCACTGCTGGATAGATGGCTCACACAGGGGAAGGTAGAGGGTCGATTTCTTAGGCCACACAGTTCCTGTATTTTACCAAACCACTGGCTGACATTTGTATGTTTTAAGTGCTGAAGTTTGTTGGGGTAATATGATGTCTTTGCCGTCCTAATCTCTCTGATTACTTTGTTTCTAAGAGATTTGTATAGAGTTGAGTTCTTGGCGTGGGAAGCTTGGTTTCGTTGTTGAATAAGACGCTTGATACAGCTGGAGATCCAAGGGAGATTTTTCTGGGAAGAAATGACGATAGGCTTCATTTATGGAGGAGAGGTAATTTTTCCATTTAAGATTAACATCATTAATTGTGGTAACCTCAAACCAGGGGTATCTAACAATCCATTGACCAAATTGTCTAATGGCTGAGTCGGTTAAAGGTCTATACGTTATTGTGTGGTTCTTAAGTTGATGGGCATAAATGGGGTTTGGTGACCATAAAACTGAGGAGTGGGTGCTACGTCCAAAAGGGGGCAAACTGATGGGAGGCTGATAAAGATCAGGCATGTCAGTTAAAATAAGATCCAAAATATTGTTGTTGTGTGTTGGGAAATTAACTACTTGAGTAAGTTGTAGGTGAGTTTGGAGATCAGTTGTATTTAATTCATTAAAGTCCCCACAAATAATGAGTTTAGAGTTTGGGTATTTTAATTTGAGAATGTCTGAAGTGTCAATTAGATGTTGTAGCAATATATTCCGAGTGTGGGATCTTGGTGGGTGATAAGTTACACAGCAAATGATCGAGGCTACGTGACGGAGGTGTGAGGGTGGTGTTATTCGAATCCACAATACTTCTACATCTTCAGGAATATCCACAGCTAGGGGCGACGGAGAGAGTTCACTACGACAAAAGAAGGCTACACCACCACCTCGTTTTTCAGTACGTAGGTGGTAAAAACAGTCATAATTGGGTATGTTGATAGTGTCTGGTATGATTTGCCATGCTTCAGTTAAAGCTACAAAGCCGGGTGAACTGTTGTTTAACACTGTAACCAATTCATCCACTTTCTTTGTTAATGGGCTAACGTTTGAAAGCAGTAAGGAAGGAAGATTGTACCAAATTCTGGGTATTTCAAAGTGTTTGAGTGGTTTATTAGTGACTGGCTTGGATAGTTTGGGTTTCACTTTCAAAACACTGATATTGCGGGAGTAATTTCTTCCTCCCTTGTTACCACGGGCATTAAAAATGTTCACTGCTTTAAGTTTTTCAATCACTGATGGTTTTGGATAGCCGTTACCTTTCTTTAGTTGGTATAAATCACGTCGAGTATATTTTAGCTGCGTCATGGTGTGGTAGAACAGGTGAGGGTCCACGTGTGTGCAAACTGGCTGGGCAGGGGCAGGTGCGGTGGCCGTTTGGTAAACAAAGAACAAAGCCAAGGCAGTCGTGGTGATTTGCAGTAGTCTTTTGGGTAATATTTGATATTTCCTTTTAAGCTGCGTGAATATCCCGTAGATGTGCCATAGTAGACTCCCAGGATGTGAGTGGAGAGGAAGTAGAAGTAGAGGAAAAGACCAACAAACTGGTCTGGGCTGCCAGGAGCGCCAAACAACCATATCCGCCAGGCAAGACGGCTGGACGAGGTGTGTTAGTAGAGGTGTGACAGTAGAGGTAAGATCCTGGATCTGGCATCAATCACATCCATGCCACACATTAACTCCAAGCTGAGAGCATTATGGACATTTCCACCGAAACACGTCCTCAAGTTTGAGGCTCAAAGGTTGAAGCAGCAGGACGTGATGGTTCATTCCTGGCAGGACACGTCCTGGAGTCATGGTCGGCTGCACTCTTCTATGAGACTGAACAGTACCAGGAGACAACTCTCCTGCACCTGTGGCACCAAGGCTTGTAATTATGAAATTTCCGTACCACACACGGTGGAAGACAGGGCATGAAATTGAAAGAAATTTCATGTGGAAGTTGTTGGGAAGACTCCATACAAAAGCAATACGGTTAGTGGGGGATCCATCCTGGATAAAACGACGAGTACAAACCAGGGTGTCCCTTGGCAAAGACCTGGGTCAACATCAACAGTAAAACGTGTGAGGATGTAAATTTTAGCTGGGAAATTTACGAAGCCTCTCTGGTGAGTCCTGAGGAATGAGAGGCAGAGACAAAAATTCACCAGCCTAGACCCTGGCGATGATGAACTGACACTTTCTGGAGATATAGACAAGCCAGGAGGTGATGGCAGCCATCTTGACCTCAGCCCACTCACTATGCAGTTAGAAGGCCCTGTTGATAGCAGACAGCCACCACAGCCTTGTGTCTGTGGATGGGTTTCCAGTGAAGGAAAGCTTGACATATGTGTCTTTAGGGGCTAAAGCAGGAAGGTCAGATGAGGGCCGGAAGTAGTCAGGGTGAGAACCACCAGGGCAAGGCAGAGAAGGTATGTCATATACAGCTTCGCAGTCTTGGCCGCCGGAGGGAAATAGTCCACATTAGAAGCCTTTGATACAGACATGGCGTCAAAATGTCGCTTGGTAGAGGTGAGAGAAGTAGATGGCTGCAACCCAAGCAGTGGTGTGACCGAGGACAGAGGGGGAGGGTTGTTGTACGAGGGCAGTTTAGGCCAGTGGTCTTCTACAAAAGACTCGTCTTCCTCCAACATGGCTAAGACGTCCTTCAAATAGGAAGCTGCATCCGACGCCGTCTCTCCATCAAGCCAGACAAGGCCTCGATGAGAATCAGTAAATAACTGAACAAGCAATAACCACCTCAGGACCTGTCAGCCAAGGAAACACACACACATGGAACCACGAAAGAACAAACCTCAAGAGCAGAAGAAAACAGACAAACAACCAAGAGAGCAATGCAGAAAAACAACACACGAACAACAACACAAAACCAACAACACAGAGGCATCAACGAAGGGGAGAAGGCATAGAATGTCCAAACACCACCAAGGTTGAGATGAGACTGACTTCAAGGTGCATGTCCAGAGTCTCCATCGCATCTGCTCCACCAGGGTGAATAACCTTCCCTCCCTATAACTTTCACCATTTTACATAATGATGTTGTTCTAAGTTCCTCTGAAATGCAGTTCCATCTCCTTTTAACTATTTCCAATCTCACGACTTACTGGACACCATTCTTTATCTTACAAAATTAATCTTGACTTAGTTCACAGATATCAATTTCTCTCTTAACCTTTAATTCACAGGTGTAGAGAAATTTCGACTTCGACACTAACAACAAGTATCGAGCACCATGAGTATATGAATTTTTGGACAGCACAGTACAGTATATAAATTTGAGAGGGCACTAGGCTGCGGGCATTATCTATCGTGGCAGCCCTCTCTTCCAGGCCTCACTCCCGCGCTCGCAGTCACTATGTAAACGAAATATTTTAGGACTAAAAGCTTGTAAACCACTCATGCAACATAAATTGAAGTACAAACATTTAGCTGTCTCCTGATGTACTTGTGAAGACTAAGTGGACATCTGTAAAAAATCACTTTTATTCTCTATTTACATATCTAAGTACATTTTGAAACTCCAATTTCGTTAAAAAATATGTCAGGATCACATTGTTCAACATAACAATATGAAATATGTCACTGTAGTTTATACGTACTACATAATTATATGCTAATTACAGGAAAAGAGGAGTGATGAAAATATGTTTTTTCACCCTTACTGTTCAAGTAAGACTAGGAGGGAGTCCCTACAACCCCAAATTCATTGTTACCACTCAACACAACCATGTAATGGGGTGCGCAATTATAATAATTGTTTTTGACGAGAATTTTTGTCACCCTCGCTCATGCACACTTATTGCTGATGACGAGAATTCTCGTCAGTAAAGCAATGTCCAGTGTAACAGAGAGCGAAGGAAATTTGCTGCATAGAGAGGCTGATCTGAAGAATTATTAATCGAGGAGTGTGGTGAATGCTAAAATACCCCAAGCACGTGAGCCAAACTCTATACAGGGGCTCATTACACTTCTGGACAAAGACAGCAACAGCTTGGTAGTGAAGATTGTGACAGAGGACTCCCAAGATTATTCGATGAAGGTGAAACATAAATTATTATAGTTTCACTGGAGATAAGTGATCGACTTTTGGAAGATTCGAGAGAGTTTAGATATAGATGAGGGAATTATAATTTGGAAGCATTGAATGTCACGAGGTTATCGCTGTCTAACGCAGAGATGCTGGATACTTAAGAAGTAGGGCGGGCAACTAATTCATCACCTGATAGGCTATTGTCAAATGTGGTGGAGTATTGTATAGTGGAAATTGAACACCCAGGTCACTTCCAATATTTATTTTATTGATAACACCGATAATCCTGTTATTGATAATCCTGTTATTGTAATCTACTATAACATACAGTATAGACAGAGAAATAGATAGAATAATGAATGTCTCTTATATATTGTCAGAGCTGGTCAACCTCCATGGCCTCAAGTTAAGGGTAGTGACGGTGCCCTATTTTCCGTACATGGACTTCCAAAAAACGCAGAGAGAAGATAATCAGGTTATCCCCAAAGATTCGCTTGATATGAGAATTCTCTCTTCATTCTCAAAGAACCTCAACTTTACGTGAGTCTAATTGTTCCAACTTACTATTCATTGAACATAATATTTGTAATTTTAAAGATGACCATGAGTGAAATATACTTATTTCTTTCCTTTTGCACCTATTTCATTAGGGTGCATATATATCATAAAGGGTTCTGTGGTACAGTACCTCCTTTTCCCAGATACTTTCACAAATATAAAAGTAAATTTGCAAAAATCATGTAGGCTATTTGTTATAATCACTAATAATATCTACATTTTTACATGAATTGTAACGTGGTTCACGGTAAACCACCAACCTAATGTAAAACTATTTATTTTGAAATGACTTTTCTCGATAATATGATTGTTGCAAATATTTGTCAATATTTCAAAAAGATTGCCAACAAATGCGTCTCCTACTGGTGTCACCCTAAATTTGGTTTTCTTCTTCGTCATAAGGAGAGTCTGATGATTCGCTTAATTTATGTCATAGTACCGTAGAGGTTTACTTCAATAAATAGACATTTCACTCACTTTGTAGCACCAATATGATGGGGATCCCGGTGTGACGGATAGATTGATGACATTCTTGAAAGAGACCGGAATACTCAGAGAGTTGTGACCTATTAACCATTTCAGGCTCCATGTTGTATTGTTTTTCACAAAGATCTTGAAGGTTCGTAGTCAGATAATTATAACATTCTAACACAATGTTTACGACACCCCGCCGTAATTTATGGCGGTATAGTAGTTAGGTAGATTTGTATACTTAAGGAGTTTACTCTTATGATCTTAAGTTGTAGTCAGTGAGAACACAAAATCCTGAGCAAATGTTCGGACAAGGCGAGGTACCCCCCTTCCCAAATCCCCCACCAGACAAGCTCTTCACCATCCCCCTACAACACCTATCATTCTATCCCCCCCCCCCTCCCTCTCCCCCCCCCCCTCTCCCTCTCTTTCACTCTCACTCTCTCTCTCTCAATTACACAACACACGGCAATATATAAAACATGATTTAAACATTATTATATCGCATGATTTGCTCTCAAAAGGCTTACATTATAACTCAAATGTGATACTCCAACAATGAGTTGCATGGTTTTAGCATATGAACTGCACTATGATGTTGTTCAATCTCATTTTACTGCTTTGCTTAAGTAGTTTCGTAGAAAATAATAATGATCACCTTATATTGTAAGTTGTTTTTCTGGACATGTTTGATTGTTCGTATAATGTGATGAGATATACAGTATTGGCCAATAGGTATATTCAATAAATAGAAGGAGTCGGTGTAATTGTAAACAAAATAATATTACTTGTATAATTAATGGAATAATGATACAGATAATTATACATGTAATTTATTTTAATCGTCATCGCTCTCAAGGAATAATATAATATCATCCTCATCATCATCGGTATCAGTGCACCAGAGTTCATCCCATGGTTGAACATATTAAAAAGTCGTATTGCAATCACACCTTTACACCCACATGAGCATCTCAGCATATTGGTCATGGCTTGCAGGAATGTAGCACACCTTCAGTAGCCTACGTTCACACCACCTTCTTCAATCGCATGCCAGTGACTATCTACATTAAATGTCTCAAATTGCCGCTACAATACCCAACACTGAAAATATACCAAACTGACAACCGAGCAATCACAGTTGTGTCCATAAACCATCAATTCATTACTACACCCAAAATATTTATTTCTTAATCTATTTTACGAAATTACTCTAGAGTCTAGAATAACAATGTGTAAGAGTCAGTAAGACTTTATATCTCCCTGTGTGCAACAGAGGTCTGAGAGAGAGAGTGGGAAAGAGAGAGAGGGGGGGGGGGGGAGAGGGAGGGGGGGGGATAGAATGATGGGTGTTGTAGGGGGATGGTGAGGAGCTTGTCTGGTGGGGGATTTGGGAAGGGGGGTACCTCGCCTTGTCCGAACATTTGCTCAGGATTTTGTGTTCTCACTGACTACAACTTAAGATCATAAGAGTAAATTCCTTAAGTATACAAATCTATCTAACTACTATACCGCCATAAATTACGGCGGGGTGTCGTAAACATTGTGTTAGAATGTTATGATTATCTGACTAAGGACCTTCAAGATCTTTGCGAAAAACAATACAACATGGAGCCTGAAATGGTTAGTAGATTTTACTATGTTTATGGGATGGGTTAAGTATATCTGACGCTCGTTCTTATATTTTTGCACTCATTATATTTCCCCCTTTATAATTATCAATTAAGTATTAATTATAATTGCAACCAAATCCGCATAATCTGGTATATAATATTACTATTGTTCTTTTGATATCTATTTGTGAAGTAATTATAGTCTCATGAATCATGAATATGAAACCTCTACGACCCTTCCCCAATCCGCCTTGTTTCTTCCTCCTGCCTCTCTGTCCTCGCCCTTCTGCCTGGTGGACTTGTACTACCCTGTCTATAGGCTATGACTGGAAGCATATGGTTGGTAATAACTGTATGTGAACTTATGCGTGTGAATGGATATTGTGCCCATATTTTTAAAAGATAGCATAGCTGGACCCGGTAGTTATTGTTCTGGGATAAATCAACATTTATTCTGAGTAACATGGATATGCTTTTACTCACTTTGTCGTATTATTATCACTTAATTATTTTATAACATTCTTAGAGGGTATTATTATTAAATTTGGAAAATTGTAAATATTACAGTTTCAGTGTACATGCTGAACCCAACCGTTCCTTTGGCGAGGAGAAAAGCGGAGGTTTCACTGGTATGATTGGCCAATTAGAGAGGGAAGAATCTGACCTTAGTACTATCGTTGCTCCAACACCTGGCCGCTTGAAGGTTGTGGATTACTTACGAACATATCCTTCTGACCCCTTAATTCTTACCTCTCTGAAGCCTGCAGTGTTACCTGCGCACCTCTCTCTTGTTCGGCCGTTTGCAGGTGAGATATTCCTAACAAACTCATACAGTTGCGTTTCATACCATATAAAATTTCTGGTCTACTTCCAAAGGAACAAGGACATAACACAATTCTTAATATATATATATATATATATATATATATATATATATATATATATATATATATATATATATATATATATATATATATATATATTGAAGTTATATATTGAAGCTATACATTATATGAAGTTATAATAACGAGTTATATGGAAGATGAAATAAGACGGTTCCCTTTTAATGAGAATAAAAAACGTAATATAGACGTTTAGCAACGAAGTGTATTTTCCATGAAGCATGAAATAATACTTTAAGTGCCTCTTGAGTTTCAAGGAAGTAGGAGAGACCTATGTTGCTAGAAATACTAGTTACCAATAATGCAACATTATGTAAACATTCTAATATGAATAAAACTGAATATGGCATTAAAATAAAAATATATATATTTTGCTGATTGTATTTTCAGCATTTTTATTATAATCAAACCTTTTGCTTACATCCACAAGGTGAGGTATGGATTGGGCTGCTGATAGGGGTGGTTGTGTGGGTAGTCTGCTTTTGGGCTTTACAGCGAGTGTGGATTCAGGGAGCTAAAGGCCACGTTGTCACTCTCCACACAACCCTGATGTATGGCTGGGGTGTGCTACTGGAACAACCTCCATTAGCTCCTCGTACCAGAGCCTCTGGACAGGTATCCATATATATATATATGTATGTATATATATATATATATATATATATATATATATATATATATATATATATATATATATATATATATATATGAATGATTCATATTGACAAGTATGTTGTGTGGGTGGAAGGTAAACACAGGATAGAGCTTCGAGTTATTTATTTCTCTTACGTTTCAGACTACACAGAGTCCATCTTCAGAGAGAAATGACATAGGGAAGAGGGTACCAGAGCTATATATACCGGTGGTGGCCTACACTGCACCTGCCACTACTTAATCTCACCTGACCTCACCTCACCTGACCTGACCTCACCTCACCCCGTCCTTTCTTTTACACTCCAGGGCTATATTGGCTGAGTAACTACACCATTTCATAAATCCTTCCCTATGATTATGAACATTCTTTGTACAAATGTATGCTGCTTCTAATGCCTTCCTCATTTTCTTTTCCAAACCACTGTGAATGATTGATGAACTCTCCCATCCGGGTAAATTATTACATTCTTCAATATGTAGTACCAATGAATTAGCTGTGTTGTGTTTCCTTACGTCAGCTTTATGCTCATATAATCTTTTCTTTATACCTCTTCCTGTTTCTCCTATATACACCTTGTCACACCCATTACATGGTATACTATATATCACACTGTTATTATTGACACACTTTTCCTTGTTTGCCTGGGTTATTTCGCCGATTCTCTTTCCAGATGATGTTGCAATTTTTAAACCAACCTTGTTCATTTGTCTATCAATTACCGAGCCAATATTAGAATTAGGTACACATATAAATCTTTTCTCGCTTTTCTCGCTGATATTAGTTTCATCTTTCTTTCGTTTGATTATCTTGAGTGCTTTGTTTTTAAGTTTAACTAGCAAACCTACAGGGTATTTTAATTTCTTAAATGCCTCTATTATATACTCAATTTCATGGTCCAAGCTGTCATTACTACATATCCTGTAAGCTCTTAGAAAAAATCCAATCACCACCCCAGACTTAATCCTAGCATTATTCACCAATGTACCAGTCGAGGGAGCCATTGAAGCAGTAAGGAAGGCTCTGGACCACATCAGGGAGGAGGACCTATCACTACCCAGGACGGATTATATCAAGATGGTCTCATTGTGCGTACGATTCGGCGTGTTTACCTTTAATAATGAAGAATATGTGCAACACAGGGGTCTAGCCATGGGGAGTCCACTCAGTGCTGTCTTATCTAGTTTATATATGGAGACACTAGAAGCTGATAAATATACTAGAATAATAGGTAGGAACAGTGTATGGTATAGATATGTTGATGATGTCCTTGTAGTAGTACCGAATAATACCAATATAGACAATAAATTGAGGATGCTAAATAATGTTCAGAAGGATATCCAGTTTACTGTTGAGGAAGAAAATGAGAACATGCTACCATTCCTAGACACTGTAATAAGAAAAACGGAGCAAGGCGTAAAATTCTCGGTATACCGAAAACCCACTAACAAAGATGACTTTATTCACTATCTATCTGCTCATAATGCTAGGATTAAGTCTGGGGTGGTGATTGGATTTTTTCTAAGAGCTTACAGGATATGTAGTAATGACAGCTTGGACCATGAAATTGAGTATATAATAGAGGCATTTAAGAAATTAAAATACCCTGTAGGTTTGCTAGTTAAACTTAAAAACAAAGCACTCAAGATAATCAAACGAAAGAAAGATGAAACTAATATCAGCGAGAAAAGCGAGAAAAGATTTATATGTGTACCTAATTCTAATATTGGCTCGGTAATTGATAGACAAATGAACAAGGTTGGTTTAAAAATTGCAACATCATCTGGAAAGAGAATCGGCGAAATAACCCAGGCAAACAAGGAAAAGTGTGTCAATAATAACAGTGTGATATATAGTATACCATGTAATGGGTGTGACAAGGTGTATATAGGAGAAACAGGAAGAGGTATAAAGAAAAGATTATATGAGCATAAAGCTGACGTAAGGAAACACAACACAGCTAATTCATTGGTACTACATATTGAAGAATGTAATAATTTACCCGGATGGGAGAGTTCATCAATCATTCACAGTGGTTTGGAAAAGAAAATGAGGAAGGCATTAGAAGCAGCATACATTTGTACAAAGAATGTTCATAATCATAGGGAAGGATTTATGAAATGGTGTAGTTACTCAGCCAATATAGCCCTGGAGTGTAAAAGAAAGGACGGGGTGAGGTGAGGTCAGGTCAGGTGAGGTGAGGTCAGGTGAGATTAAGTAGTGGCAGGTGCAGTGTAGGCCACCACCGGTATATATAGCTCTGGTACCCTCTTCCCTATGTCATTTCTCTCTGAAGATGGACTCTGTGTAGTCTGAAACGTAAGAGAAATAAATAACTCGAAGCTCTATCCTGTGTTTACCTTCCACCCACACAACATATATATATATATATATATATATATATATATATATATATATATATATATATATATATATATATATATATATATATATAAATATATATATATATAAATATATATATATAAATATATATATATATATATATATATATATATATATATATATATATATATATATATATATATATATGTATATTACAAGATACTTCACTTCCTTGCATTATCTAAAGAAAAAAGTGTGTATGGGAAATATTAGGGTTAAAGTTCTATAGTTTTGTAATAATCAAAATAAGAAACAACAGAGGTAAAACTATTGGTCGGTCTTGGTACTGCAGATACTACTTGCGAGCTGGCTTGTGGCCTGCCTCATCTTCACTACGGGCTTCAAGTCTTCCCTCATCGCCCACCTTACTGTTCTGGGCACAGACACACCCCTGGATACGTTTGAAGATCTGGTTAGTCGTGATAACTGGAAGTGGATTATTGAGCCATGGCTTTATAAGGGGGCAACATTGGAGTATTTCACAAAACATTCTGATCCAGTGGTTCAGATGATACAAAGAAACATGAAAGTAAGTTGGATATTTTATAGAAATCACATTAGGGGAAATAATTTTGTGTGTTCAAAAATCTTACAGTAATAAACATTAGTTATGATTTCCTGAACATCAGCACAAAACCAAAACATTTAATCTGCTCAGATTTGAATTATTAGACAGTTGTCAAATCTAGTTTATATTTTATGCGTACAGTTGGCAAAATTAGCTTTACGACAAATCTTGATGGAACGTTAAATATTTTAATATTCACGTTTATTTGTAGGGTCTATAAGTATGTTATACAAAAAGGAAATGTACACACATCCTTCTGTATTATTACATACTTAAAAACAGCTATGGACATTGATATAATCAAAGTTCCATCAAAGGTTGATGCATTTCACATTTTGCCAACTGTACATAAATGAACATTGTTTTTGTTATTATGAGCTCATCGTATACATTAAAAATTATTTATTTGTTTAGGAGAGCCATATAAACGAACCGTTATGTTGCATAACCTAATGCACATTTTCCTTGGAAGATCCACAGTTCATTATTGGCTGAAGGGGGTTGCTGTATCCCACTATTTTAACTATTATTTCAAACTAATTGCATTATTTCTTATCTGAACCATTAGAGATGAAATTTTTATTTTCATTGGATATATGTTAAGGAGGTCTATGTTTAAAGTTTTATTTTATGATATCTATGCTACCAAATTCTGTGTGAAAAGATAAAAATGAAGTTAACAAATTGATTGTTTTGATGTTTGTTAAGACTCGTCATTTCTCCAATACTACAGGTCACAGAGTATGTTCTGGTGAGTCTGACGAGAAATCACCTCACTAATTGATTGATTAAGCTAGGGTCATATACCACCCAACATAAAATTTTCATCCACATAATTAATAATTATTTTTTTAATTGATGGATATTAGGCGCCGCAACATCGAGGACCTATAGCGCCAGAAAAAGATGATAGAGAGGTGTGACAGCAAGCAGGAAGGAAATAAAATGAAAAGAAGGATAGTTGAAGAACTGAAAGATGGGAACTATTTAGTCTGGTCTCTCACTGGCGACCTTCCTAGCATGGGAAGCCCTCTCTCCTCGATATCGGGGCAGAGCAGGGGCCGGAGTCCCCTTTAGTCTAGCTCGCCAGGTCTCAGAGACACACAAGCCCCCCCACCTCGGCAAGGGACATAATTAATAAAATATGAACTCCCGAAAGGTATTGGCAGTATGATTAAATAACACACAAACTAAAAAGCACATTATTTCTAAAAGAACACGTCGACTTAACTAAAGAAAAAAAAATCAAAACTAAAAAACATCAAACCATCTAAAAACCAAAAATATAATAAAATCATAATTTATGGAGGAGGTCAACCACCTCTACATAGGCGAGGGTGTTCCCTCCCACACTACAAGCCTCCTCCCAGAGCACCTGGGAGAGACTGTAAGAACCATCACCAAACCGGTACTCGGAGAGGTGCCTACGACGCAGGTCCCCAAGGCTGGGACACTCAGCAATAATACTGTCAAAGGAACCAGACAATCATCACAGTAGGGAGGGTGAGCCCTCTCCATTAAAAAGCCATAAGTTAATAATGTGTGGCCAATGCAGAGACGGACAAGAGCCGTCTCCCACCGGCGGGACAGGCCGCTGTAGCTCCAGAAACCAAGGCGCTGGCGGATGTTGCTGAGCTTGTTAGCCCCGATGGCGTCCCATCTGTCCTGCCAGCAGGAACGAACGGCAGCATCTATAAAGGGTCGCAGGATCACTGCAGGAACAGGATAACACCTGGTAGGAGGCCGAGAATTGGAGACCGCAACCTTAGCCAGGCCGTCAGCCCGCTCATTACAATCGACACCCACATGGGCCGGGACCTAACAAAAAGTGACCTTGTGGCCACGACGACCCATGAGAAAAAAAAACTCGAGAATGGCCAACACTAGGGGATGGGAATAGTTAAAATTGCACAAGGTCTGCAAGGCACTACAGGAATTACTAAAAATAGTAAAAGAAGGCTGAGGGAGATTAAAAATCACTTGGAGTGCATATAATATGGCCGAGAGCTCAGCAATAAATATTGACATGACAGAAGAGAGCCTGCCGCCATGCCAAAAGTCAGAGAAAGACAACTCCAAAGCCAACTCCAGCATCAGACTTTGACCCATCTGTGTACACAGGGAGGGACTCCCTGTGAGTGAAGGCATGTTCTAAAAAGAGGGAACGAGCCACCGGAGGTGGAAGAGATTCCTTCTTGTCTGTAAACCCGGTGCAGGGGAAAACTTCTGGAAGAAGCCATGAAGCCACCCTGGGGACCCGCACAGGACATATATGGAAGTCATCTCCTCCATAACCTTCCGGACTCGGAAGCCAAAAGGCCATGGTGTATGAGACTGTGTAAGGTAGTACTGAGACATGATATCAGATGACACTGCCAAGCAGGGAAGGGAGTTAGGAAGTCGATGCCAACAACGAACCAGCAAGGTTGGATTCATGGGGCTGGGGTCCTTGGATTGATAGAATACTTGCATTCTCTCCCAGTTTTGTGTCTCTGGTCTATTCTAATAATAATAATAATAATAATAATAATAATAATAATAATGATAATAATAATAATAATAATAATAATAATAATAATAATAATAATAATAATAATAATGATAATAATAATAATAATAATAATAATAATAATAATAATAATAATAATAATAATAATAATAATAATAATAATAGCCTAATAATAATAATAATAATAATAATAATAATGATAATAATAATAATAATAATAATAATAATAATAATAATAATAATAATAATAATAATAATAATAATAATAATAATAATAATAATAATAATAATAATAATAATAATAATAATAATAATAATAATAATAACCGCATGTAAACAATAGTGTGTAAATGTTGATAATACCTCTACGGAACAATTTTCATACAAAAATTAATTAAACTGACCTTAGTATCAAAGGTTTCATAAATACCCTAAACACATTGACTACTGTCGTCTTTTCGTCAAACGTCTTGGTTTAGTAGCGTCGTCTGGCAACTCGTCACATCCTATCGCGTGATTTAAAGTAATGCCTACATGAGATATAATAGGATTTATAACTTCAGAGTATCTTTTAGTATTTACAAATATATACCTGTGTATAGAAAGAATGGAATTTTCGTCAACATTTTGCCCACAAATGTCAGCAGGAGATCATTAGCTGGTAGTATCCAGCAACTTATAAGATTTTTCTGCACTAACGTGAGAGATATCGCGGAAAACACAATGTTGAGCAAAGATGGCACCTGTCCACCCTCTCTATATATGGTCTCTACTTCTACATACCGGGCAGATGAGGCGTAAATCGATACCGCCGTGGGCGAGGTACCTCGTCCCCACAGGTCCATTCGTTTTAAAAAGCAGACCCAATGGCTCGTACTGGTAGCCTAATGCATGGGAACCATTTAGTCTGGTCTCACTGGCGACCTTACTAGCATGGGAAGCCATCTCTCTCCGAAATCAGGGCAGAGTAGGGGCCTGAGCCCCCTCTAGTCTAGCTCACCAGGTTTCAGAGACATGCAAGTACCCTGTGGGGGGGCATCACAGCAGGAACAATTATAAAGAGCATTAAATTATTATTGTAATACCATCATTACAGTAAATGAAAAAAAAAATGTATGCATTATTAAATATTCCTTACGATTGATTCGGATTTGACTAATTAATTTTACCTACGCACTGTTATTCTGCCCCTCAATTGCCTAGTCAAATTATTTGCATTGGTGCTCTTTTATTTTGTTTAATGATAGTGTTTGGTTGGCTTTTACTGTGCTAGGGCTTTTAATCTATAATATATATTGAACTTGTTTTACTAGCTTTACTTTTGTCTTATAATAAATATTGGAATGCTTGGTAACGTGAGTCAGAAAAATCACGTATTTGGTACACATACTCTCTTCCTGGTTCAAGAGGAGGAGGCGATAACGTGAAGAATTTTATCTTGTTTCATACAGTTTTAGTTTTCATTATTTTCAGTTGATGGTGGCCGCCGATGCCCTTCAGAAGGTAAGAGAAGGAGGCCATACACTCATAGATCACAAAAACTACATCCGCGTTTTGGTTACTTCACGTTACTCCAACAGCAAGGGAGAAACACCTTTCTACCTCAGTCACCATGGCATCTCAATTTTAGCTACGTTTGGATGGGGAATAAGGTACAAAATAATCGAAACGGTAACATCATAATTATTTAGTCTATTAGTTTACACTGTATGATACGAGACACAACGCTGTTAGTTATACGTCTAACAACGCTGTTAGTGATTTGTCTAACAACGATGTTAGGTATCTGTCTCACACATTGCACAACAAAGGTTTTTAGCTCCACTGTGCGTGGCGTAACAGTAATTATCAGTATTATCAGCATCAATTACAAGTAATGATTTGCAATACTAACCTTCGTAGTTGTTGTTGTTAATCTTCTTCCTGGTCAGAATGGCCTCCTGCCCAACAGACCGCCAGTACGCTCTGTTCTCAGTGAAAAAAACAAACTGAAATAAGGGATTGATTGATAATAGGCGCCGCAACAGCGAGGTCATATAGTGCCAGAGAAAGGTGATAGAGAGGTGTGACAGCAAGCAGGAAGGAAATAAAATGAAAAGTGGGACAGTTGAAAAACTGAAAGGGAGTGACTGGGCCGTGGTGTGCCAAAATCCTTAAAGTATTGCTCACATCACTGCAGGCAGTATCCCCCTAAGGGGTTTAAAATAAGGGAGGGGATGGCCCTATATAAATGGGCTACCGAAGCACACCCCAGGGCAATTTGACCAGAGCTTATTGGATCAGGGATTCTGGGGGCCTCCAACCACTAGGGAGATTGGGGGAAGGTCTTTGATCCTACAGCCAGTGCTGCGGGTTCAAGTCCATGTTACCACAAGAGCTACAAGTGGGGCTGCACCTTCCATGAGACCAGCCCTGAAGGGACCATAACCATAAGGGGAAGGGAGTTTAGACTGCTATATGCAAAGGATAATGCACCACCATGTGCTGGCGGTCCACACAGCAGTGTGTGTTTACACACACAGTCAGTACCAAGTGTACGTGTAAGAATGTTAGCGTCAGTGCTTTAACAACGTGATATATAACTCTTAGGTCATAAAGTATTCTCATAGATTAGACAAACTGTGTAACATATGTTACACGTCAGCCAGTACCACATGAGAGGTTAGTATTATATACTGTTTACTGACACTGACACTCAATTCTCTTATTATAACGATGTGTTTTGTTGTTATAGCATTAGTTTTAATATTGCAAATATATTTCATTAATTCACCATCAAGCATTTGTTATATATATATATATATATATATATATATATATATATATATATATATATATATATATATATATATTTTATATGATCCGACACTGGACATCGTGGCCCAGGTCAACTGATGCTCACACACACACACGTCACGACTTCCGAACTGGTACCCAGCCACAGAGAGAGGGAAGTGAGGTTGATTCCCAAATACTGCAGCTGTTATGGTACCAGCGAGGGTGTTTTACGACGTTCGGTGGCCTTATAGTTAGTGCCTGATATTCAAATCGGAAGAGTAAATATTATCAGGCCCTCACCTGAGATGATCGATCTCCCGCCCTCTAGGGTATGACTCCAGAACACTAACCACTCGGCCACCTCCCCTACTAATAAAATAAAAAACACTATACTGAAGATAGTTAAAGCTTCTAGTGCTGTTGACTTCAACAAAAATTGTATAAGAGAAAATCTGTGCCCTAAAAGTAAAAAGAACCGACGCACAGACAACAACACCAGAACCAAGAACTTGATCAAGAAGAGACTGCAAGAAGCACAAGACCGCTTCCAATCAGCCACGGATGAGAGGGAACAACTTTGGACCACATTTGCCACCGGACAAGACCACATTCGCCATACAGCAGGTGAATACCTACAGGAATACAGAGGACACCAACAATGGATAGCAAATACTAGGATCCAGAAGAAGCTTACTACACTACATAAGGGACCAGTGAGAAATGAGTCACCAGCCCAAGGTTTCATTAACCTTTCCAGCACCACCATCACGAAGGAACAAGAAATACTATTGAATCTAGGACTAAATTGTCACTACATTCGTCGCCCCCATCCTGAGAGCAAACGCATCCAGATCGAATGCCTCATTGACCAGTTGCTGATTCTTCGCAAGGAGAAAAAAGTTGCCATCTCCCCAACCATTTGTGAAGAGCTAGTGGGAGAAGCTGGACGAGTAAGGGGAACCTTTCGGTCTCATTTATTAACAAGGGAGCTCAAACAAGCTGCAAAAGAACTCCGCCAACATGAAGACATCATCATCCGTAAAGGAGACAAGTCATCTGTATATGTTATCATGGATAAAGACACCTACTTTAACAAGATGGATGGCATCCTGGATATCCCATCTAAATTCCAGCAGCTTCAAAAAGACCCTAGTGAAAACATCAAGAAAAGGATCAATCACCTCAAACAGAAGGCCAACTCAACAACCAAGATCTTCAATCAAGCCATCGGTGACTTCAGCCCCGGATATTGCTACGGTACTGTCAAGACCCACAAACAAGGTAATCCACTCAGGCCCATTATTTCATAAATCACTACTCCAACTTACAATTTGTCAAAGAGGCTCAATTCCCTTATCACACCCTAGTTGCCCCAAGGAAGATCTGTTGTATCAGTCACGGAGTTCATTGACCTTCTCCGAACAGCTCCACCATGCCATGACATTGCATCCCTCGACGTTGAGAGCCTGTTCACCAACGTTCCAGTTGATGAGACAATACGCATCATCCTTGATCGAGTTTACCGAAGTGACCTCCCTGCCCTCGACATCCCAGCAAATATCCTTCAAGCCATGCTGGAGACCTGCACAAAGGAGGCCCCATTTCTTTCACACAGAGGTGAGCTTTTCAGACAGATAGATGGTGTGGCAATGGGATCTCCCCTTGGAGTTCTCTTTGCTAACATGTATATGACCCATGTCGAAGAGAAAACCCTTAGTGATTACCCCCACCAAGGAATCTATGCCAGGTATATTGATGACATCTTCGTTACCGTGTCATTTGATGAGGAGGTGCCACGCTTGATAACGGGTATGGAGAGCAACTCGTGCCTAACTTTTACCAGCGAGAGGAGCGTTGATGGGCGCCTCCCCTTTCTCGACATCGACATCTCAGGTAATGGACAAATATTCAGTACCAAAGTTTTCACCAAATCTACCAATGTTGGTCGCTGCCTGAATGCAAGAGGAGAATGTCCTACTGCATACAAAAAATCAGTGGTTGCATCCTACGTCAACCGAGCCTTAACCCACTGCAGCACCTGGCTTGAAACACACAGGGAACTAGACCGTATTCGCCAGCTACTGACCAACAACGGATACTCGGACCTACTCATAGAGAATGTCATCAAACAAAAACTTGATAAATTTGATAAACCGGACCAGCCACCAGACCAACCACCAAAAAAGGATCACCCTATACCTTCAGAACTACTTCCACGATAGGTGCCAAGAGGAGCGTCAAGCCCTTAAAAGTATCATCAGTAGAGGAGTTACCCCCACAGACCCAACCACCATCAATGAGTTCAGGATTTCTGCAAACCTAACGTTACCCGATCCCTGGTTATGCGAAACAGTACAGCACCTGTTTCCCCAAAGGAGGCCACCACCAATGTAGTATACAAATTTTCATGTCAGGAGGCGACGCATGCAGTCCCATCGCAACCAGGGATCAATATTCCAGCACTTTACTGACATTCATATCATGAAACCACCCCTGCAAAAATTACTTGACCAAACTGAAATCATACACAAGGAAAATGATTTCAGGAAACTACAGATATCTGAAGCAGTATCTATCAATGTACAACAAGCTGCAGATTTCATCTTGCCATCAGCTCGTCCCCAGGATAGAAATACTCCACCAGTGAAACACCACCTGCAAGTTGAAGATGCCCCCCAGCCTGGAAATCAGTTAACAGGCCCAGTGACAAGATCAAGGAGCAGGGCATCAGGAGCATCATCCCTACCCCAGGATCAAGTGGATCACCCACTAACCAACCACAGGGCTCTCTGGGAACCCTCCTAGCCAATGGCAGGCCAGCCCAGACAGCCAACCAGAAACCAGCTTGGACTATTATTCCACCAATCAGGGCCCAGGTAGACTCCAGGCCACGCTGGCCTTGGGGCCATAAATACCCTGTCCTCCAGCCTAAACCCATCACTCACCACCAGACCTTCATCCAGAGCAGAACTATTAAAGCAGTCCACCCTGAAGAAGCCTCACCAAGAGGCGAAAAACTCAGAGTTTCGGTGCAAAGTCAATAGTCTATACTATTACTTGTTAACTTAATAAAGTTGTCGGTTTTCACCAGCATTTTTACTTGACCCCAGCATGTCAATTGGTGAAGAAATAGGGATACATTCATTCTATTTCTCACTGACTCAAATAAGAAAGTATTTTATAAAATAAAAAACACTATACTGAAGATAGTTAAATCTTCTAGTGCTGTTGACTTCAACAAATATATGTATATATATTGTTACGACGCAATGCAACACCCGTATGGAACAGGGGTAGTCAAGATGTTAGCTGAGGTTAATGGCAAGTCAGTTTGTCTCTCTATTTATTGGTTAAGGCTACATTACGGATCAAAGTAAATAAATCATCAAGCTTTTCTCAGGTTATACTTTACATATTAAGTTTAATAGCTAACCTGGAAAGCTAAACCATAATATAATAATACAATTATATAACAACATGTAACACCTCCCCCCTAAAAGAACGAAATTTCCCGTGAGAAATTTCGGCCCTTTTAACAATCTGGAGGGGAAAATATAAGAGATGACATAAAAAGTGACCTAAAAAGATGACGTAGGAAAAAAAGGTGACATGTCTCTCACAGCGTAGACGAAGAGCATGGTACAGTTGGACCAGTTGCTGGGGAATACCGCTTGACTCTGGAGGAGATCCATCAGAACGACAAGATTGAGTAAAACATCCAACATGCCCTTGGCCAGTTGTGATCAATGTTGCCGTCCACTTTAAGAGATGAGTGCCTGGTGTTTGTTGATGCCTCCCTCCATAACTTTATGTTTCCTGTATGTTTTCCATGTGGGAAGACGTCCAGCTAATCCCACCACCACAACAGCGACAACGACAGCGAGCAACAGCAACAGCGAGTGACAGCGACAGCGACAGATTAATCAGTCAGATGGGGACTAGGAAACTATCTCCAACAAAGGCACAGGAAACTCAGGGACAGACTTGTTGGACTCCACCGGTTGTTGTGCGATACAATGTTCAACCATTCCTAACATGCTACTGTATGTTTTCCTTAGGCACTCAGGCACTGGAAACTCAGGGACTGTTTTACTGGGGCTATGAAAGTACAACATATAATACCGTAAATATCACAGGAAACAGTTTATGCTTGTATAATGGTTACTCTACTCATTACTTATGTGAGCTGTCGAGTCCACCTTTTACCAATTACAATACTTTTTTTATTTTGTGAAACCAACTGCACGTTAAGGAGCCAACAAAAAGTAATTAAACTATCTGTTTTATATATTCACCTGAAGAACACTTATCCCTAGATCACACCTTTCATTTCTTAAATTTTCCCCTTTCCTTCCTCGTCCGGGGAAAAAATTAGGCCAAGATGAGATAAGTGCAAGGGAAACAGAGATATTGATATAATTCCTCCAGTACTGTTGATAATTTTATTATTTTGAACTTTCGTCAAGGTTTTATGCATATTGTTGAACTTACAATGAAATAATATGATGCCCATTACCGCTACAAATCGGGCTGTAAGATGCGCTGGAGCATCATCCAGAACTTTGGTAAAGGTAGATTCCATCTGTACACAACAATTGTATTTTTCTGAGTCAACAGGCCTGTGCAATATATTTGTGAGCTGGTTGTTTCAGAACAAGTGACTGACAGTCACAAAAAGACGAACGTGCCTTCGCAGCTTTAATTCTCCATCTGAAGCTACACAGCACATGTCTTGCCTGATGGAGAATAACAGATTTTTATTTATATTTTTATACAATGATAGCCGCAGACAGAAAAGGGATGGGTTCACATCCGAAAGGTCACCAGAAACATTTATTTCTTGCTTAATAATTAAGGGATAATAATAAGTAGCCCACTACGGGAGTGAACAATAGACAGTGCCTTTGTATAGTAGATAAAATGCAATACATAATGCAGCAGATATTCTAATAAATAATTGTTTATAATTTTGTTCTACTACTCACCCTCACATGTCTTACCCTCTTCCCCCTCACCGTTGCCTCCAACCTTCACTCTCATTTATCCACCTAATGAAGTTGGATGCAATTCTTTAAATTATTGATGATTTGACATCATATCAATAGTGTATCCTAATATATTCCGTCGCATTCATACCTCCTGACACTCTCTTCTCCCTAATCCATTATTGTTTTCCCCACCTCCCACTTGCCACACCTCATTGGAGGTGGTGGCCGAGTGGATAGAGAGACGGACTGCGAGTGGCATAGACCCGGGCTCGAGTCCACGAGAAAATGTCTGGGTGAAAAATAGACATTAATTATCCTGGCTACGCCGACACGTCAATAACATACCCCCTGCATCGTCGTCAACTCACAACATAGAAGATCTATTTATCTATCTATTGTCAGACACCTTAATCCCCGAAGGGGGGTGGCCACAAATGAATCGCCACCATGAACCCCTGTTCCCCGTTAACTGGCGTACCTCCTCCCACCCCATACCACTCAACTCCATTCACCCACTACACTCTCGGTCTGCCCCTCCCCCTCCGTCCCTCCACCTCAATTTCGTACACTCTCTTAACTAATCTCTCACCATGGTTTAACTCTTTAAACCTTGCCTCTCACTTCCCATATGCTCCACATTACCGAACCACCTGAAGGTGTACTTTTTCACACTCTCCAACTCATCCACACCCACACCACACTGCTCCCGTACCTCTTCATTTATCAATCTGTCTCTTCATGTCACTTCTAAGGTAGCTCATTCCCAACCCTCTAACTCTTGATTTATGTCTCTCCATCATCGTCCACATTTCACTTCCGTATATCAGTGTCGGGATTACCACACTATCATTTAGCGTTTTCTCACTTCCATACTCATCGACTTATTCCTTGTCTTTGCTTTGCTTTCAGTGTTCCTACAACCTTCTTCCCCTGTTGTACCCTATCTTGCATCTCATCCTCTCGCTTCTCATCATTACTCATCACACTGCCCAAATACTTAAATGAGCTGACATTCTCCATAACCTGTCCATTTACCTTACTTCACAACCTATGGCTGTGCCCTTTTCAGAGACCATAACTTTGCCCTTTACTACATTCACATTCAGGTTCCGTTTCTCGCACACATCTCCAAACATATTCACCAATCCTTGTAACTCCTATTCATCGTTACTCAGCAGAACTGTATCATCAGCAAACAGTAGCGCAGGCAACTTCCAGTCACTTCCCTCCCTTATCAGAGGTACACCAAGACCCACTGCTCTTACCTGTATTTCCTTCATAACTCCATCCATGTATACATTGAGCAACCATTGGGACATGACATACCCTTGCTTCAACCCAACGTTCAAGTTAAAGAACTCACTCTGGTCACTCTCATACAAGCTCTTCACTGCCTCCAGTAACTTTCCAACTAGTCCATTATATTCTCAGCACTTTCCATAGACCTTCTCTATCTGCTTTGTCATAAGCCTTCTCCAAATCCATAAATGCAGCATACAACTTCTGTCCTTTCTCCAAATACTTCTCCACAACACACCTCAAAGAAAAAATCTGATTTACACACCCTCTACCCTTCCTAAACCCATGCACCCTGCTCCTCACCCACCCACCTCTCTGTTCTCATTCTCACTCTCTCGATCACTACCCTACAGTATACCTTCCCTACTACACTAAGGAGACATATCCCTCTGCTTACCACACACTCCTCTCTCCACTTAACCCTTATACTTAGGCACTATGATAATTCCTGATTTCCAATCTTCATACACGCTTCCTTTCTCCCATGCTAGTCCACACATTGTCTACACCCACTCAACAACTATCTCACCACACACTCCATCTATTCCTAATGATTTACCCATCTTTACCCTCTTCATGGCCTCACTCACTTCTGCCCTTCTGATCTCCACCTCCTCCTCCACTACCTGTCTTTTCTCTCATACCCCATCCAATTATGTTTGACGGCGTTCCACTTCATTCAACAGTTCATCAAAGCGCTCAATCCTTCTCTCAACAGACCGCGCTTCTGCACAATCACCTGCTGATTCTTGTTTTTCACAACCATACTACCTCCTTTATCCCCTTTTCTTGTTTTCTTAACCTCCTTCCTGAACAGTTTCTTGCACTCTCTCCAGTTCTCACTTAAATTCCTTCTAAACTCCTCATCTACTCTTCTCTTACTCTCATTTACCACTCTCATCATTCTTTTTCCTCATATACAACTTTCTTTTTTACCCCTTCACCTCTCCATTTCCTCTGCTACCCAGCCGCTCTCTGTATGCTTTCTTTTCCTCTTCAATTACTCGTTTCTTCTCCTCATTTCACCATGCTGTTCCTCTTTCCTTTCTCTTCACCCCACACGCCTCCTCACACGCCCCACACATTTCCTTTCTAAACACTCTACTCACCTCTTCCATTTCCTCTATCTGTTTCAGGTCAAACTTTCCAAAACGTCTCTCTACTACTCTCCTAAACTCCTCTCTCTATTCCTCCTCCTGCAACCTCTCCACACTCATCCTCACTCCTCCTCCCTCTCGTCCTCCTCTCGCTCTCGTCACGCACTTCATTTGTGCCTTCAATCTTACTACCACAACTTAGTAGTCCGACACCCCTCCCCCAATCTCTCTGTATACTCTCACATCTACCACCGTGTTCCTCACCCGTTCATCCACACACACATTACACATAATCAATCAGCGCCTTCCGTTCTACTACCTCACCATCTCTCCTACATTCCACTCTCCATGTGTACCTGTGTATCCCTCGTGCTGGAAGAAGGTGCTGGTAACCATCAGCCTCCTCCCCACATACAGGTCCGCAAGTGCACTGCCATTCCCATCCACCTCTGACTGGGAGAGTGAGGGAGACGGGGGATAGAATGATGGGTGTTGTAGGGGGATGGTGAAGAGCTTGTCTGGTGGGGGATTTGGGAAGGGGGGTTACCTCGCCTTGTCCGAACATTTGCTCAGAATTTTGTGCTCTCACTGACTACAACTTAAGATCATAGGAGTAAACTCCTTAAGTATACAAATTTGCCTGACTACTATACCGCCATAAATTACGGCGGGGTGTCGTAAACATTGTGTTAGAATGTTAGAATGATCTGACTAAGAGCCTTCAAGATCTTTGCGAAAAACGATACAACATGGGGCCTGAAATGGTTAATAGTGGGCTAGAAGAGAAGCTAACGTACCAACATCACCACGAAGCTCCACTGTCTCCTCTGGTGCGACACCCATTAATCTCGGGGCCTCGCAAGAGTCAATGGCTACTGATAGCCTACAGTTCCGAGATTGAGGAAATATGTAATCTACAGTATTTCAAGCCTTAATATCTTCATAGAAGTGTATATAAATAGTGTATATACTGTATATCATCGTGGCTAAGGGTCTAAAGCAATACATATATCGGTGCTTATAATAATAATAAGAAAACAAAACAAACATTACACATGCTTAATACAAACGTGAGGTCGAAGTAAAAACTTTAGGTTATATTAAGTTAACAGAGTTATTATAATTGTATGACACCAACGCGTTCATCATTTACAGTGTGGTGCCTACAGACCCAGTTGGATTATGGGTTTGAATGCTTCGTGACGAGGACTTGAGGAGCTTTCACCTAAACTGACAAAGTCATGTAAACAATAACCAATATAATTATGTCTTATTTCAATTTTTCCCTGTTTTAAATAACATTAGTTATGACGCAATATCTTTTAAATGTTGTGATTGGTTCACTAACACTGGCGTCTGAATGGCTGGCCTAGATGTTGACTTCAGATAAATAAATAAGGTTAATAAAATTGAATTTATTCGTCATATATAACGGATTGTATTTGCATACCAGATATCACTATTATTTCTATTCTGGTCGTGTTTGCGCATTAACAGATTATGCAGCAACACACAGAATGATGGTGGTGGTGGTAAGATGGAGAGTAAAGGAATGGTGGGATGGAGGGAGAGGAAACAGTGAATTGAATAAGGGAGGACGGGGTGAGGAAGAACAGATGGAGTAGTTATTGGGTAATTAAAATCTTACACTATAACTATTATCCTTTGGTAACCAGTTACACAATAAACGTTTCTTAGAAAATGTCGTGAATGATACAGGGTTTACTTGAAATTTATTTCAACACTGAGTAGGTCGTGCATGGCTTGATATATTAGTCCTCAAAAACTGGTGTCGTGTTAATTATATTAGGTAAAATCTGAATTTATTTCAAATAATAAAGAATATCATATGGAATGCAGCATCAGAGTTGGATTTAGATTACAGAAGAAAACATTTAGCTACTTGATCCAATAATTCTCTCCATCTCGATCACTGGTGAAGCTTTACCCCCCTCTCCCCAACCCAACCCCTCCTCTCCTACCACCTTCAAGTGAGTGGTTCACATCCATGATCACAAGTGATTCGGGATTCAAATTTCAGGATGGCTCAACATTGGTAACGCAACCCCCATATATAACTCCGCCCACATTTCTCCCCTCCCCCCTCCACCTGTCAGTGATACCATATCTGCTGAGGCCCACACCAAGGCAAGGGTGGAAGAAGTGTGGACCATTGATCAGTCCGGAGCTGTACTTTAAATAAACATGCATGTCTGGTTTCATGACTGTAGAACATGTACACAAGTAATTATTCTGATAACACTAATGTATTTGATTTCACAGTATAACTGTTAAATCAACGTTGTTTTTTTAGAGATGTCCTGACAACTCTGTTGTGCTACAATTCTTAATATTAATTTTCTTCTTACTTGTGTATTTTGAAAATTTTAATATTATTTTTCACCTAGCAATCGATCTTCAAAGATTGTTGGTGCCGTTCAATAACATTCTGTATAGCAGAGGTGGATCTCTAGTACCTTGTACAGTCGGCGGCAAAAGTCCTGTCGCCTCAACTGCTTCACCGAGGCACGCGATGTTCATAGACTCGAGATTATTATGTGGAGAAAATGTGTGTATTTCTCGAGTCCATGAACACTGACTGTCTCGGTGAAGCAGGTGAGGCAACAGGACTTTTGCCGCCGATTGTACAATAATAACCTACACACCATCAAGTGTGTATTTACAAATAGAATCTTACATTTTCAGGCAGGGTTCGCCCTTTTTTAAAGGGTTCAAGAAGCTACTGCAGCGGTTGGAGGACGGTGGAATAATAGAATACTGGACTCAAGATGTAATTGCTAGGCGAGTGAGCGAAAATCGGAAGAAAGATCTTGGCACAAACACTGAAAAGGATACCAATACACAAGTAAAACATAACGATAATAAGTGATTTATTCGAAATAATTTTATTTTAAATTTTAGCAACATAGATTTAATTCAGTTATAATTGCACTTGTATTCAACCTATTAAGTGTGTACGGTTAGCTAAAGAAATTCTTATACAGGGTATATGGAAAGAGTGGTCATTATTTCGATAGTATTGCAATAAAGTAAGTCAGTTATTGCAAAACAACAAACCTAATAATACTGTTATATTGCAGTTATTTACTTAGTCTCAAATTTCCGTTATGATATAAACCCTCGAAACAACAGCGTGTGTACGGTTTCATGTGGTCAATAGTACATATTAATGACGATAGATTAATTAAAGAATAGCGAAGGTCATAATTATGGAATGGAGGATTCAAATTTCAGTAATAGTAACGAATATCAATGAGCATCAAATGCATACGTACTATTGCCCGCAAGAATTCCTGAACACGTACAGTCACGAGCACTAATAAGTATGCAGGTGTGCTTCGAATACCTGGAGTATATAAATGCACAATAAGATTTCCATTGGAATTACTTCATTGGTAAAATTGAACTGTTCGAAGTATCAACCAAACCTGTATACTTATTAGTGCTCGTGGCTGTACCTACGGATCGCCTCAACAATATTTATTCTGGTATCACTAAACCCATGTCCAGATGTACGATATTTTTTATTTCCTATCCTCGTAGTCTTCTCAATTACTTGTAACTATTTACTTGCCTTGATGCGAAATTCTTTGAATACTGTGATTTATCCCTCCATTCAGGTAAGTTATATTGACTCTATAACTTTTATGTGTTAACTGTTATTTAAGAGAATTATTCCTTTACCATCCCACTCACTGTCCCCCCTACACCTTCCCTCTCTCTCCCCTTGCTCCTTATCTCCCTCCTTTTCTCTCTCCCCCTGCTCCTTCCCTCCCTCCTTTTCTCTCTCTCACCCTGCTCCTTCCCTCCCTCCTTATCTCTCTCTCTCTCCCTGCTCCTTCTCCTTCTCTCTCTCTCCCTAGACTCCCTCCCTTTCACTGTTCCTCTCCTAATATTTTCTCTGTCCTTGCTGTTCCACCTCTTTATCCCGTTCTGTATTTAGTATTGGCGACTAGGGCGTGGCTGTGTGATCCTAGTTACCTAACTCGACGCAAAACAAAAATACTTAATCTTAATCTCAATCCCACTCTCCCCCTTCTCTCTCTCTCCAAGTGTGAGGGTGGGTGTATAATTATGATCCTACGAATGTGTATATTGTTCCTTTGTATTATATCCCGAAAATCTTTGCTTATCACGCAAGGTATTGACGACAGCCAAGGACAGAAAACAGTATTAAAATGAATATGAATCCTTAGGCTTCAACCCAAACAATTCGAAAGATTCATACAGCCGAACGAAGTCGACAACAAATGTGTTTCAATCATCCCTTGTCAGTTAGTGCCTGCCCACCGTTTCATCATATCATCATAAAAATTATATTTCTATAACTCAATTACCAAATTAATGTGTACTTTTTTTGACGCCATAAGGAAACAAGCGTAAAACTCAAGAAATAAGTTGCAATGAAATTAGGAATATCATAGTATTTATACATTTAAGAAAAACAAGAAACATATCATGACAGTGCCTAACACTATATAGTATAGGAATATAATAGATTCATAGTTTTAACCTCAGTACACACCGTCCAACATTAATTATTATATTTGTGAAGGAGATTTTCTCCATTAACACTTTCTTGTTGAATCAGGAATTAAAATAAACTGATGTTAGTATTATTGGGAAGGCAGGGATGCAGACCACAGATTGATTTTGAAGTAGTGCTGCTCTATTATTAACAAAAATAGACAGAGAGAGAAAGTGAGTTTTTAAATATTTTACATAGTTATATTAAGAAATTAATAAACAAGGCTAAACTGAGTCCAAGCTGTCGTTAGAATGACATGATGGAAAGTAGGCCTATAAGGACTAGGATAAATGTTGAAAGTACAAGGACTAGGAGGAATGTGGAGTCTACCCCTGTTATAAACAAACTCTTATGATTCCATTACCCATCAGACTCACATAAACTAAAAAGTATATGTACGGTAAGTCAGAAAAAAATAATTAACCAATAGATAAAGGTAGAGGTTACGAAACTACTCGTAGATTAAAGCAATAAATACGAAAGACATTCAAACTCAGTACGTGGTAAAAAGCTTAGAGTATGAGAGTTATTAGGATAGAAGAGTGTGAGCATGAGGAGATATGAAGGGAGAATGACAAATAGAGAGTTGGAGGATATGTTGAGGGAATAGAGGGAGGAGGGGAACAAGAGAAATAGAGGAGGATGGAGGGCGCATGGCAGGTAGAGAGGGAGCAGTGGAGAGGAAGGGGGGGGGGTAGATGAAGAGGAGCTAGACGAGAGAGAGACGGAAGGGAACCAGTTCTCTTAATATTTAAAGCATAAATAGTAAATAGTTTGACTGAATGAAGGAATAAGCCACACTAATCATAGAATATCGCCACACTATAAATGAATAGCTACAAATATAATATACCACCTCAATGTAAGTAAATAGCTATAGTCATGTAAAGGGAGAGTGAAGTGGGGAAACAGAAGGATATCGTACATCTGGACATGGGTTCAATGATACCAGATCAAATATTGTTGAGGCGAACCTGAGGTGTTCAGGAACTCTTGTGGGCAATAGTGCAGTCGCCACCTAGTCTCGAGAGGTGTGTAACGGGTTCTGGCAACGGCGTAGTTATTCTGTTTGTTCGTAAGTTCTATAGTATTCATTCTTAGATAGTAAACCTCAGTCAGAGTCTGAGCAACTAAACATCCCATAGATGATTGGGTTATACGGAGATGGGTCCGGGGTGACAACTTTTGAAAATATAGACTGCCAGACCTTTAAGGTGGTATAACGCGAAAACTATTGAGAATTGCCAATATGGTCATTTACTAATATTCCTTCATCTAGGTGACAAGAATACATCCCCTGATTTTCGGCACTTACTTACGGGACACCCTGTATATATATATTTCTATATAATTATTAATATATACCTCATATATATATATATATGCAAATAAATCACTTGGTGGCACGTGATCCAGGAATATGCGTAAATCCACAAGGAAGGAAAAATAAACACGGAGTCCCAAGCGCTTTCGTGTATTCACATCTTCAGGGGAAAAAACAGAATGTAAAAGAATGGTAGAGGAATTTTAGGGCTCTATGCCTATCAACTAGTAATGGTCATTAACCCCTAAAGACCGGTTGACGTGATAGAGCGTCGTACGTAAGGAACTGGGTAACAGCACCTACCTTCACAGCGATTTTGCGCTATTTCGCGCCCTGTACGGCTAGTTTTTCTTGTCGTTGGGCGAGAAAATACACTCACAATATCGATCCGCTACCCACTCAGTCGATTCTGGGACCCCACGATGGCTGGGCGATTTTTAAGTAATTGCCCTTGTCCGAATTTGTGCTCTAACGATCGTAAGACAATACCGTAGTGAATATATGTACGTGAGTGACACCATGATATTCCTACAAGGTTACAAATTATTATTTAGTGTATAGATCATGACACACGATATATAATGGGGTAGTAATAAGAAAATAACACCACAAAACACACCCATACAGGCACAATTGATAGTAAATATACGTGTTTCCTATATATATATATATATATATATATATATATATATATATATATATATATATATATATATATATATATATATATATATATATATATATGCAGCTTCTTGATTAAATCAGTTGCACATATAACCAATGTAGCTGATTGTGGCTGTCAATGTACTGTACGTGGAATCTTAACTCGATGGTTTTGGGACGTAGAAACCTGGAATGGGAAAATATGTATAGGCAGAAGGGATATATGCGTCTTTGTCAGCCAAAGCCAATTGAATGAACTAAGTATATGTTGCATAAAAAAAATCAATAGTTTATTTGTAACATCAACTTCGAAATATGATAAAATAATTGATGTGTATATTGTATAATGTCTCATTTATCATATCTAACTCACACAGGAAGGAGTTGTGCCACTCGGACTGAACCATTTGCAAGGAGCTTTCTACCTGTTATTCCTGGGGTACGGCGGCGCTGCTCTCACACAACTGACAGAGAAAATAATTTATCCTTGGCTTGTTCATATTTACGTTTAAACACAAATAAATAGGAGATTAATGGGCATTATTGTCGTTTAGAAAATAAAAAAATGTTTTTGTCCAATATGCAACTATCAGTTTCCTTGCTCTTTTGACCATTCACTTAAAGCGCAAATGTTGATGGATGATTTAATAATTTTCCTTTAAAGAACTGCATGTGTATTGCCATCGATATTTTTTCATGTTCGTCATCATCTTCGTTATATAATTATATCACTAACATTATCATATGCTACATATGCATCATTATCAGTATATCATTAATATATTATAAATTATAGAGATGCAAAAGCAAGCATGAAGGACATAGAAGGAAAGGGGTGATCGATGAACAAGTGGATATGATCTAAAGGTACTGTATGTCATAATCTTTAACCCTCTATGCGTGGGTATTTATGAATGTGTCTACTCTTCACCGCGGCATATTTTGTAAAATGTAACCAAAGTTTAGCAGCTTATATAGCATGTAAGCTACTAAAGTTTTATGAATAAATGATACATGATATTGAATTACAAACCTTGTGCTGTCTTCTGTACAGTCACGGCAAGTAGTCCTTGACCAGTTAGTCGAAACATTTATATCCATAATATCATCAGCCAGCTGACTGAAGCAACGAATCCACGCGTTCATAGTTCAAAACAGAGGGCCGCACCTTTCCATCACAGGTCAAGGACTATCTGCCGCGACTGTACAGTTGCCCAACATTCTACCTGGACCAACCCGGTGCCAGTGGTGGGTCACTGTGATGGCAACAGTGTTTATGACTGTTCCTGTGTTCGTGCTCAGCAAAAGTTCGGATAATCAACACTTTTCTTCTGAAGTTAACCTCAGATACATCCGGAGTTCATCCCAACGATCCCATCGATGGCAGGGATGGAGTTGAGTGCGGCTTGACAACTTTGGAAATATTTGAACTGTCTCTGTTTATGACCATCTGAATGACAGAATTAAAGTTTTTCGAGTTTGTTACTGATTTTTTTATTAGTCTACAAGGGTAAAGGTTCTTCAATAAAGCTATAACGGCAATGAGACATGAGGTCGTCAGTATGGACTTCCTAATTTATGTGTAGGTGGGAGATGAAAGTTTCAGGAGTAAGATGACTCTCCCTTTGGCTAAGTTAATTGCATGATTATAGTCACACAGAAAATTATTGTTGTGTGCCACTGGTCACACTGATCAAACCAAAAATTATATGTCTAAATTCGCAAATTAAATAACATACAGTAATATACCGGTAGTTGATTTATGTTAAAGCTGGTGGTCTTGTAGTGTGCATACATAAATCATATTATATATAAAACACATGTTAATAGAAGTTTATAATTGTTACTGCTCAACTGGCTAGGTAGACAGGCAAACCATTTTCTGTTTATAATTGTTACTCATCAACTGGTCTATCAGTGACCGAGGAGAGGGGGGAAGGGTTGCTTGAAGGCAGCTCAGGCCAGTGATCCTCGATAATAGACGTCCGAATCCGCACTCTCCATCTGGCCAGGCAAGGCCTAGATGGAAAGCGAACAACTGAACACACACAAACACATGTCCTATCACTCAGAAAAGTTTATGTGTCTTCTCCAGCCAGCTCTCCTCCTCTCCCAGTCACTTAAATCTGGTAACAGTGTAGATCTTACAGCCTGGGTTGCAAGTGAACCATTTTATCAGAATGACCTCCAGTCTCGAGTGAAGTATGCATTCCTTAGCATGGATTATTATGTTAGTAGGACTGACTATATTTCTTAACAAAGCTTTTTCAGTGTGTATGTTTCATTACATATATAGTGCAAAAAAATATGTTCTTGTAATGTTCTTCATAGCAATGAATGAATCCTTGATGTAATTTTTCATTTTTTCTTAAATAAAATATTCAAACTTATTCAAACTGTATAATGGAATCTATTTATTCACTATAATAGAAAGAGACCAGATAATTAAAACATGAATTTCATTATAATAAGCCCTTCTTACCTTTCTCTTCGAGATAGGCTTCACAGTCAGAGAAAATCATCATTCAACAACTCGAATTGTAAGGTTTACATTGTTACCAGATCAACATGACGGGGAGAGGAGGAGAACTGGCTAGAGAAGACACATACACTTTTCTGAGTGATAGTACATACACACACAGAACCACAACAAAACAAACAAACCACAAATAACAATATCACAAACAGCAAAACCACAAAAAAAGACGAGATAGAATAGGCAAACAACAACCAGAACACAACAAAAACAACAACACACAAACAAGAACACAGAAACCACACAAAAAACAACACAAACAACAATACAGAGGGAACGCCAGAAACACGTCGTCACTCCATGAAGCTTGGGGCGAGACTGAGTGTTTTTTTTTTTTTTTTTTACTTGTCTTTCCTTTTGACTGGGACTTTACGACTATAAAACAAAGGTAAATAACTCGAGACCGACATAAGATCGTCTTGGCCATTCACAGTGTGTACTACAATACTGTTTCAGAAGAGCCATAATTTACACAGGGGAAATCTATGGCTAATCACTAACTGACAACTAGAGGATGAAGGTTGGGGAAGTTTGGAGGGGTGAAGGAGGGGTAGACTCTCTCCCCCAACTCCGATCCCCCTCTTCCCTCTGTCCAGGGAAGGGGGTGGAAGGAAGGACCAGACCCTGAGCAGAAATTAGTGTTCGTGAGTGTACTTGGTAAGGTCTGGAGATGTGTAATAAATGACAGTGAACAATACATGGTTCTCACCCAAGTCCCTGTCTATCAACACATTCACTACTGAGCTTGATAAGCCAAGTTCATGCTGACGTCCACTTCACTTAAAGAATATAAGATAAAGTCCAACACGTACAGCCATGGCTGATAGTGCTTGACCAGGGTCCAAGGAGTGTAGGAGAGTAACTGAACAGAGTTCGAACAAGTGAGTCTTCTAAACCTCTCTCATAGCTACATAGCTATGCTTTGGTGTTAGTTTCACCCAATATTAGTTAAACATCAATGCGCAATACAACACAAACTTAATATGGCAACAAAACACCAATAAATCATTGAGCACTCTTGTGACATCAAAATCCCCATACGAGTTAACCCCATAAAAATGATCTATAGATGAGCATCGACAGTGTTACCAGTTGTGTAAGGCATCCTACTACCATGTTTCTGAGCTGCTTGTCCTCGATCCATTCATCGGCAACTGTAGGGTGTTGTTGGTTTAACCTAATATATTGTTGATGGTCAATAAGTAAAATAAAGTCTGTATTTTAGGTATTATATTAAAGAACAAGAATGATCATTCACAATATCACAAACATAAGTTGCTTGAGTTTATACACATATAATATATACAATATCATTAGAAATTAAGTTAACACAATTGACTAATATTAAGTTAAAGTAAATAATAATGCTCTGCTCTCTAGTATAAGTAAACAACACACGTACAGAGGAGTAGCTTCTGCCACCGTGTGAAGTAGAAGTGTAATGGAAGTGGTCAGCCCAGAGATAGGAACACTGGAAGAATGACACCTTGGTGAAAAAGAAGAAGAATTTTAGGGCTTTATGCCTATCGACTAGTGTTGGTCATTAAGGCAGTCAGTCTTGTTACATCAACATATCTTCCCCCAGCCTACAATGTTGCTATCCTTGTTTTTTATAGCCTGGTAAAGTCATGGTCTAATGTACTGCAACATCTTCCAATGAGATGGCTTCGAAAAATGATCCGAAACTATAGCTGTTGGTGTGCAATTTTGGTTCATAAAATTAACTCAAATAGCTCGCTTTTATTCACCAGGTTGCAGTACATTAGACCATGACTTTACCTACTTACTGCTAGGTGAACAGGGACATAGGGGCTTGGGAAAATTGTCCAATAATTTCACAGATCCAGGAATCGAACCCGGGATCTCTCGCGTGCTAGGCGAGTGTGCTAACCATTACACCATACCTTGGTGGACTGATGCCAGTGCTTATATACCCCTGGTGATGACGCAGATTTAGCAGGAGAGGTAATTAGATCTCATTAAGAGTGACTATGAGAGAAAGGCAGTCCAAGATTATGGGAAACATAAACATCGAGTTGTATTACGTTCAAGATGAGGCAATAGTTATCTGTAAGATTAGTACGAGTTGAAAGACGAAGGAACAATGTTTTCGAGGCATTTAAAACCAAAATGTTTACTCTTTTGCTAATTACATATGAAATGTTTCTACGCATCTCGAGCGTAATTGGACATGATATGGGCCCTCTCTCACGATATTTTCCCAAATGGGTTTAAACGGGCCCTCAGGCTTAGTACTCATCTTTCTCAATATAAAATAAAAATCTGTATACTCGACTCGAAACCAGTCAAAATAGAGAGTGGGATTTCGCAATATCAGAATAGGTATTTGTCAGCTGATTTTATCCATAAAATCCAGTAGCTAACTGTAATTTGAACATGAGGATTATTATAACACGGATGACTCTTTAGTAAGAATGCAGGCACTGAGAGGCAAGGTCGGGAAAAGTAATATTATTAATGGCAAATAATCTTAAATAAGAATAGTTCAGCAACCAATAAATTGAAATACATATATAAAACAAGAACAAAATTTCATCCAAAGTTTTAATCGTATGCTTTGAAGACAATTTCAAAAGCTTCGAATAAGAACTATTTGGAAAACAGTTCGAGCTGGGTTATAACACATGATGGAAATACTACACAGAGAAAATCTGAAGATGCGATTAAGGATGAGCATGAAGAAATCTAAGACAATGTTCAACAATCATGTTGTTCATAAGCAAGTTAAAATAGGAGAAAAAATAGGAAAGAAGGTTGAGACATATTGATGAGACAAGTGCTATGCCTAGAAATAAAAGTAAAAATATGCATAGGAATCAAATAATTTGTGAATTAGAACGACATCATGAAAAAGTTTGAACACCCTTTTGATAGAGAATTGTTCAGTCTGTGTATCCTACCTAATTTCGTTTACATATCATTAACCTGATACTTGACGAAAACACCGGAGAAAGAAAAAGTATGAGGGCTCGAATTATGATGGAGAGAATAATGTTCGGTGTAACCCTGAAGTGCATCACGGATTTAGGATCAGACAAAACTTGATAATATCCTGACCCAATATGAAGTGGAAATGGACATAGACAGGTCATGTTATGCTGAATTGCAGCAGGACGCAAGACTGGAGTGTTGCAAACGGCCTTTGTCCTATTGTGAACGATGTTGCTAATGATTATAATAACGTCTAATAATTTTCCAATTCAAGCATGATCCTGTATCAGTGTACAAAAAAAGACATAACTATCTTCCTGAATTGTCCGAAGATTGATTAAACATGGAGAAACATTACAAGAATCGCCTAGTGATTACATGTTTCGATTAGCTCCACATTTTCCAGTCAGTTTCACAAAATCTGGGAAGATAATTTTGTCATTCATTGTAGGCTACAATCTACAAAAGTTCCACATGGACCATCCCCTCCCTTACTTGGCGTACGTGGCTAACGTAGCTACAAAAATTAATAAATGTAAATAAATGTATATTTTTTGGGGATAACATTTCATCGATATATTAATAAATATATTAAAATGGCTGTAATGTTGTATTAGTACATGTGACTCCTCTTCTCTGCACCACCATACTTCCTTCCACCCACCAAGCCGTCTGTACAGTCGGTGGCAAAACTCCTTTCGCCTCACTTGCTTCACCGAGGCACCATGCGATGTTCATAGACTCGAGATTATTAGGTGTAGAAAACGTGGGTATTTCTCGAGTCAGTGAACATTGCATATCTCAGTGAGGCAGGTGAGGTGACAGGACTTCTGCCAACTACTGTATAGTCGCGTGCACCAATCAGTATCCCCCCTCTTTTCTGAAGCCCATGGTCAGAGAAGAGCAGGGAATCGAACACATTATTGCAGATTACCTCCTGGTGTGTTATGGACGGTATTGGTAATTCAAGTGAATGCTTAATCTTACATATCAACATCAATATTCAGTAATATCACGCCTAACTGGTAACTATCCCACCCAGCCCCGGTATGAAAGTTGCCGTTAGGCGTGATATCACTGACAATTGATGTCGATATCTGTAATTAAACATTCTCTTGAATTACCAATACCATCCAGAACCCACTAGAAGGAAGTAATCTGCAATAATATGTTCGATTCCCTGCTCTTCTCTGACCATACCTTCAGCCAAGAGGGTGGATACCGATTGGTGCACGCGATTGTACAAACCTTCTCCGTCCGGTTGCGATTCATCATGTCAGGGAATCGGGACACCACTTCTGACCGCGACTGTAAATATCAATATTTTGTTGCTCTACTTATGTTAATTAATTAAACGGTATTTTGGTTTATGCACTCAAATCCATGATGTGAAATAGTAAACCCTACCGAAACGTTAACAAAACATGCCTTAACGGAAATAAACCAAACACAAAAATGATCAATTCTTTTAATAATTCACAAGTATGTGAAATACAAACGTATGGCATAGTATGGTTCTTGGTGCTAAGATGCATTAGAAATACAGATCTCGGGAAAACCCATATAATTATGTGCGAATGTTATACAGAGTTTTTAATTACAATACATATGGCCTGCCTGTAGTACAAAGGACATTGAGAAAGTGTTAGTCAATTTTTATATGGGATTTTGTTTAAAGATTTGTGACTGCTTTCCAATGTTCTTATTAATGTTATTGAAGAGAAGGGGCCTTACTTATATTATATGAGGATTTATAAAATTAAATTCCTAATTAACATAAAACAGCATGGTTCATCTCTAAATGTAGAATGTACAGTTGCCCAAAGGTTTTTCTTTACCCGATGTTTTGTGTCTGGCGTAGATGTGGCATCATAACAATATTTGAATTGCAATTATGAATGAGACCAATCTCCCTGCTGAATCATCCTGTACTGTATCAGATGTGATCCGAACATCCATTACAGGGGGTAAAAAATTACCTTTAGGCAACTGTACCTTTGTTTGGTAAATGGACTGGTTGACGGTCGTGTACAAATTATATAAAACAATAAAAAGGGCGCTCCTGATCATGGAGATACCAATATTTTTCCCATATGAGTTGAAATTCACAAAAAATAAGGGTAAATAAGTGGTGGAGAATCATCGTACCTCACACCGTGTTGTGACGTCACCAGCCCTATGTGTACCGACTGCTACTACAGACTTACTACACACAACACTAATGAATTTTTTTTCTGGAGCGTTTCTACTCGTTTTTTGCACTTTGGGTCAAAACACCATTGTTGGCTATTGGCTGGCATGGTGAAGATGAAGTATATCCTCCGTAAAAGCATAATAATACCGCACAACTCCCCTAGACATCACAATTTCTTGCTCTCAGAGTTAACAAAAGGTTGGCGCGGCCGAAGTGTATGGCAAGGATAATACACTATAGTCTATGACTCTATATCCTTGGTGTATGGCTAGTGACGTCACGGATGAGCAGCCATCAACTTCCGTTACGTGCAACTTTGATGGCTTGTATATGCCAAACCATATTATTCTTTGTCAAATAAATTACATACCAGGACAATTCAGCTCATTTATTAACGATGTAAATTGTTTAACAGAAAACAATTTTGACTTTGAACCAGTCCATTATCAGTATTGTACAGTCAGCGGCAAAATTCTTGAACGTTAACATAAAAGCTTAATAATCTAAGAAACATAATTATTCTTCATTTAGAATTAATTACACTAACCAGGAGGCAAAATGATTAAGCTTCTCTTTTTATTTTCGTTTATGAGCCTGTGAATCTTTTTTTCCATATTTCCTTCCGTCATGACATGGTAGATGTGGTGACACAACTTTTTCCGCTGACTGTACAATATATTGGCCTGTCAGCTACCTCATCGTACTTAATACATCTACATTATTTCAATTTATAGGATAACTTTGGTTTTCTAGAATGTGGTAGTTAGTTTAGTAAAAAATATTAATATAACAAGTGTTACTTCATTTTCCTAGTAATTGTATGCTCTACACTTGATAATGGATTTTCCTGACATCTGTAAGTTCCGCTCAGCACTAAAAAAGTAACTGTTGTAATGAGTTAGCATATATGTAATTTTCAAGATAAAATAAACGTTCATCAAAGACCTAGTCGGTACTTGCTAGTTCATTATCCAATACCATCCGGACTAAACCCAATTCATTCAGGTGTGTAGTAGTGGGCGTTTGTAAAAGGTTGCACTATGAAATCTTGTGATAAAGAGTTCCAGGCAGAAGACAACGATAGCAGCGATAAGTCCCAATCCCAGCATTCCAATAATGCCCTGCAGATGAGACATGCTTTAAGGTACAGTGCAGAAAAGTATCTCTTAAGAAGATAGTATGGTATTTTGTTCAAGATATAAACAGAAAAAAACTAAATTATAATTTGAATATGTGCAACAATATTCTACATTTCAACATCAATGGCAAAATCTATGTCCCCTATTACCCTTCGCAGGTGTTAGGGCCTGAGGCTGGGCTACTGAGACCTGGTAATTTAAGAGATGGGGGGAAACCCTGTCTAAGTGGTAGTATTTATTTGAAAGATTTATTGATGCAACTAGGCATCTGGCGGCGCAACAGCTAGGGTCATATACCGCAAATTGTTATCCTAGTGGTAGTATTACGAGGGGAAAACCTTATTCGTTTATAATTCTGATTAGTAAGCCTTTTTATCATGATTATTGCATTTCAATTTCTGGCCCTATGTTTTCTTAAGTTGATAATTCTGGTCATTTGTAAAAATCTTTCTGTATGGGTCGTGAGAATGATATAGTAAAAAGTAGGTCACGACTGAAAAACTTTGAAGAACCCTGCTTTAAACTATTGGTGATTCGATACCGTTCACAGTATATGCTTCATTCATTCCTCCTGACACACCGTCTTCTCTACCTGATCATTCGTTACTCTCCAACATCACCTCCTATATAGACCCGCCCACATTTCTCTCCTCCTCTCCCACTAACATCCCCCCTCCCTCCACCTGCAACTGTTGCCAGATCCGACGAGGGCCAAACCAAGTCACTGATGGATGGGGTGTGGACCCTTGATCTGTCCAGAGCTGTACTTGTGCAGAAAGAAAGAGGGGTCAAAGGGGAAGGGCAGTGTTACCAGCAGGTGAAGGAAGGAAAGTTGTCTGTTTTAGGGAATTTTGAGGCCCACACAGGGAAATTATATACAGATTGTTCAAGAGGAGACAGGGAAATTTATGCCAGTCGAAAATAATTCCAAAAAGACTTTCAATGTTCAAGAGTAATCAGGGAATACAGCAGAGGTAAATTTCAAAGGTACTGTTATGGCAATTTTCACGAAGCAGACCTGTTGGCATCACTGTATGAGAGGGAGAGGGAGTGCCAGTACTACCAAGGATGATAGACTATCATCCTTAAGTATTACTATACTCGTAATTGCATAGTAATTGTCATCAATTCTTGTTAATATAATATGTACAAATAAAAGCTTCAAGTAGTTTAGTAATATTTTCATCCTAACTTGCTGAGTCGTAATTAGGCAATGAAGGCAAATGTACGGTAATTTCAGTGTCTGTGTAGCACAGTGTAGGGCAAAGAAGTCTCAAGGGGTTGGTAACACTGTACTATACAGTAGAGCTCACGTCAGAGAGTCAGTTATTAGACTATAATTAGAGTAAGTTAGTAGCTGGCAACAGCTCGTGGGAGGCGGGCATAATGGTACGATACAATCATTGTTATTTCTTTAATTACATATATATAATATTTTCCTCCCATATGACATGCATGGCAAATCACACTGTATCTAATAATGTATAACATATAATGCTTGTACGAAACCTATAGTCGCAAATAAAGGATATATAATAATCTATATATAAAAAAAAACTCCGCCTGTCTGTGTGTCTGTGTGTTTAGCTGCTATGCACGGCCGCATCGTTTATCCTAGAGTAAAACGTAATGCATCATTCTGATTGGTGAAGCTTGGAAAGTGACCTCGGTACTCACGGTTCCGAGTACTCTAACCGCCAGAACCGGTTCTGGAACCTATTACCATCCCCCCCCCCCAACGCACATTATTTCTCTCTCTCTCTCTCTCTCTCTCTCTCTCTCTCTCTCTCTCTCTCTCTCTCTCTCTCTCTCTCTCTCTCTCTCTCTCTCTCTCTCTCTCTCTCTCTCTCTCTCAGCATCCTCTGTGCCACGCTATTCTGGTTTTAGTGATTGTGTGTTTTGTGCGTGATAAGTGATTGTGTGTTCCTGTGTGGTTTTTAAGTGTGTTCTGGGTGTTAAGTGATTGTGTGCATTTTGAGAGAGGTTTAGAATTTCTTTGCGTAAAGAGATAGCGTGTTTTCTGAGAGGTTAACATTTCGGTGTATACGTGCATGTACCAGTGTAAATCCGTGTGTGTTAGCGTGATTCCGTGAGTGATTTGCATTTCTGTGTATTATACGTGAAATAGTGTTGGTATCTGTGTGTTATGTGAGATTCCCGTGTGTTTGAGTCGTGCTGTGTGCTCCTTTTGCATCTGTGTTTCCCGCTGTTATTGAGTGCTTGTGTATGTGTCCTACGGGAGTGTCCCTGAGTGATTGTACAGTTGCCCAAGGAAAGACTGCAACCAAATTTGCTGGTGTGTGGCAATATCAGGCAGCTGTTCCAAAGTAAACACTTGTATTTTATCAATGAATTACTCAGAACCAATAACTTTTGTATGGATGGGCGTTATTGGCTTCAGCTAAGTACATTAATCCATACAAATGTTATAGGTTTTGATTGACTTTGGAGCACCAGCCATATATTGGCACACATCAGCAAATTTGGTTGCAATCTTTCCTTGGGCAACTGTACATCCGTAAACTGCATACCTGAGGCCGTATGAGAAGCGAAACGTGAACACATCCCATCACACATAAGTACCTTACCTAAACTCCATTTCTTAACAATACTTTCTTACCCAAATACATTTATTTACTCTATATTTCCCAGTACCCCCCCTCAAATCCCACTAACCTACCCCCTACACCCGACACACACCTTATCATACTACAGTGTTTATTATTAACTCTACTTTTGTACTCCTATAATTCTATAATAATACTATTTCAGGTTTATACTATAAAATTCATTCGTTCTATTCATAATTATTGTGTTCCCTGTTTCCCAACGTGTTTAATATTAATTCCACAAGTGTATTAGTTTTTATATAGTTCTATACTATACTACTATACGTTTCAGCGCTGGACAGACGGTGTTTTTCGTAAATATCTCTTAAACGAATCGTTGTATCAATATCATATTTCAGCACACTATCTTTAACACCCGAGCGTATTTTATGGCTGACATACCATATTCCTATATGAGTTATACGAGGAGCTTACTCGTGAAAAATAGCACAAAGCTGGCCAGTCATATTTCTTCCATCACTGTATTATATATTAGAATGTTATGTAGATGTATATGTATAGATATGATTATTAACTAAAAAAATGGTACAGTACAATTCTATAGAGGCAAGACGTATTTCACTTTGATAATTACTGTACAACAGCATGTTTACATACATATAGTATGTAGAAGGTCCATGTTTGCAGTCCTTATGGTCAACCATGCAAGTGAACACAATGTACTGGTATTACCAGTGCTCTGGACCTTCTAGGAAAAGTTATTAGATAATGTGTACCTATTCATTATAAACTGTCAACTTGGTCCAGAGAGGGGGCAGGGGATACGGGAGACTGTGAATATTCTATTAACGCATAAATTGGTTATTTAAAAAGGTAAGGAACACATGAAACAACCATGAACGATTATATTTGGTTGCCCAAAACCAAAATTAATAATTTTTCTGGTCCCCTTAGACACGTGCATGGGTTATTATCCGTCTATACGGCTATTAACAAGGGGATTAGCTATTACTTTAATGGTCGTTTGACCCGCTCTGGTTTTCATGTCCACACACAACAGTAACTGTATTAAACAATATTACTAATGAACGATACGTATATACATACTGTCATAAAAAAAATGGAAGGGGGATGGTGTAAATAGGGGGGTGAAGAGTGAAACGGAGAGGGGGATAATGAGATATTGGGGTAGGGAAGGAAGGAATGGTCTGGAGCAGTGGTTCCCAAACTGGGGGCCATGGCCCCCTGGGGGGCCATATAGAAGAATTTAGGGGGCCATAGTCTGAGGCTATGCATAAATAAAACCAAAGGAATTTAGCGGGTAGGTAGCCAGTGGAGGGAACTTACAGGTTCAGTACAGGTTTGTGCAATGCTTTGCTGCCAGACACATGAGTAATACATCCTTTTTAATATGATTCTGTGTTCTTGACATAAGGGAAGCAAGATAATTTTAACTCAACATATTTCTAATCTAAGGCTTCCTAAGCTGTGTATTCTGTATGATAACCTGGTCTTGAATCTTACGTATCAGCAAGGATGTTCATATTTTTCAGTTAACGGGTTATGGTTGTAGGGGGAGGGGGGCCATGGACAAGGATCATGTATGAAAAGTGGGTAACGACCAGAAAAAGTTTGGGAACCACTGGTCTGGAGGGTGTTCGGGGTGTTGGTGGAGGGGCTACACGAGTACCCCAAACTCGTCCGATTCTCTATATCGCCTTAGAAATTATGACTGGATTAGGCTTAATATCACTCAGTAAACTCCAAACATAACACATATAGGAATATAGTATGTCAGCCATAAAATACGCTCGGGTGTTAAAGATAGTGTGCTGAAATATGATATTGATACAACGATTCGTTTAAGAGATATTTACGAAAAACTCCGTCTGTCCAGCGCTGAAACGTATAGTAGTATAATTTCAGGTTTACTCGTTCGTCTTTATAATTCTGTATTAATTTTGTATCAATACGTAGGTATTGAGTTCCCGTGTTAATTATTATTATTATTTTACAGGTCAAATTATTTGCATCTTCACATTTCTGTATCAATAATAATACCTTCTGTGTTCCCTACAGCGTTTAATACAAATTTACATCCCATAAAGGACTAAATATTCTTTGTGTATTCCAATACTTTAAGTGCCCCCTCACCTCACCTCACTACACCCTACCTACATTAACACACCTGGCTAATCTCAGTAAACTCACCCCACCTCTATCCTAAATCCATACTGGCTAATCCCAGTTTCCCCTGACCTGACCAGACCCGACTAAGCCCCCTAATCATACCTTCACCCCACCTTCCTCTCACCACACCTCACCTTATTTATAACCTTTTTATTTTTGTATACATTGTCATCAATTTATTAGAATTTTACAGTATCAATATATTTTGCATTAATATCTTTGCATTTTGTACAGTTAATAACTGTATTACCTTACAGGACTAAACATTTGCATATTTCGTACATCACCCCATATCCTCATCAACTTGAAATTGATTAATAAATAAATAAAATATTGAATTACTGAATTGACAAATTAATTAATAAACTATATCTATCTATCTATCTATTGCCAGACGCCTTAATCCCCGGGGGGAGGGGGCACAAATGAAATGCCTCCATGCATTCCTATCCCTTGCCAACTGGCATCCTTCCTCCCATCCAACGCCTCCTTCGCTCATATACCTCCTAACTCCATCCTTCCATCTCGTTCTGGGTCTGCCTCTTCCTCTCCATCCCTCCACCTCACTCTCATACACCTTCTTGACCAATCTCTCGCTCCCCATACGTTCTATATGACCGAACCACCTCAAGGTGTTCCTCTTCACACTCTCCAGTACATTCACATACACATTGCATCGTTCACACACTTCTTCGTTTGTCAATCTATCTCTCCATGTCACTCCACATGAGCTTCTCAGGTAACTCATTTCCACACCTCTCACTCTTGATCTGTGCCTCTCTGTCATGGTCCACGCTTCACTCCCATATGTCAGTGTTGAGATTACAACACTATCATGCAGAGTCTTCTTCACTTCCATACTCATCGGCCTATTCCTTGTCACTGACTTCAGCGTTCCTACAACCCTCTTGCCCTGTTGTACCCTCTCCTGCATCTCATCCTCCAAACCTCCATCTTTACTCATCACACTGCCCAGATACTTAAATGAGCTGACATTCGCCATAATCTGGCCATTCAACCTCACCTCACAGTCTGTGGCTGCCCCTTTCTCAAAGACCATAACTTTGCTCTTTCCCACATTTACCTTCAAATTCCGTCTCTGGCACACAGTTCCAAACAAGTTCACCAGACCCTGCAACTCCCACTCATTGTCACTTACCAGTACTGTATCGTCAACAAACAGCAGCACAGGAAGCTTCCACTCACTCCCCTCCCCCATCATGGGAACACCAACATCCACTGATCTTCCCTGTATCTCTTTCATGACTCCATCCATATATACACTGAACAACCACGGGGACATTACACAACCCTGCTTTAATCCAGCATTCAATTCAAAGAACTCACTCTGCTCACTCTCTACCCTGACTGCCGCTCTTGCACCCTCATATAAACTCTTCACTGCCCTCAATAACTTTCCAGGCACTCCATATATTCTCAGTACTTTCCATAGACCTTCTCGATCAATTCTGTCATACGCCTTCTCCAAATCCATAAATGCAGCATACACCTTCTGTCCCTTCTCCAGACATTTCTCCACAACACACCTCAAGGAGAAAATCTGGTCCACACACCCTCTTCCCTTCCTAAACCCACCCTGCTCCTCTCCCACCCATTTCTCTGTCCTCTCTCTCACTCTTTCAATCACTATCCTACGATTCACCTTCCCCACTACACTAAGGAGACATATTCCTCGATAGTTCCCACACACTCCCCTCTCTCCCTTACCCTTGTACAGTGGTACTATGAGTCCTGATTTCCAGTCTTCCGGCACACTTCCTTCCTCCCATGCTAGCCTACACATTTTCCACACCCACTCAATCACTATCTCACCGCCATACTTCAGCATTTCGCCACACACTCCATCTATCCCCGATGCTTAACCCATCTTCACCTTCTTCAAAGCCTCACTTACTTCTGCTCTCCTGATCCCCACCTCCTCCCCTATTATCTCTCTTCTTCTCTCTCTCATACCCCATCCCTTAATGTTTGCTGGCGTTTCATTCTCTACATTTAGCAATTCATCAAAGTGTTCTCTCTACCACGCTTTTCTACCAACACCTGCCCATTCTTATCTTTCACAACCACACTATTTCCTTTATTTCCTGACTTTCTTAACCTCTTTCCAAAACAGTTTCTTGCACTACGACATAGTGGTCAGACAGACCCCTCCCCAACACCCCTATACATTCTTGCATCCACTACGGCTCTCCTCATACGTTCATCCACACATATATAATCAATCAGTGCTTTTCTTTCCACTACCTCCCCATCCCTCCTCCACTCCACTCTCCATGTGTACCTGTGAATCATTCTGTGCCGGAAGAAGGTGTTGGCAATCATCAGCCTCCTCCCGACACAAACGTCCACAAGCGCACTACCATTTCCATCCACGTACGACTGCACTCACCACCCTCCCACCACCCCACCCACTTTTCTCTCCCCAACCTTCCCATTCATATCACCAATCAGAAACAATCTCTCATCCTTATTAAAACCATCCAAGCACGCCTCAACACTCGTCCAAAACTCTTCTTTCACCTCATCCTTTCTATCATTTGTGGGTGCATACACACACACAATCGCCCACGTCTGCACACCTACTTTCAATTTCACCCACACAATTCGCGACCCTACAGATCCAATAAATTAATATAATCCAATAAATTCAATAAATTAATAATTAATTTGACAAATTAATAAAATAACAAAATATTTGATACATTTTTAAATAAATTAATATATAATTTAAACTCAATAAATTTAGATATAATTTAAAGTTAAATAAGTAAATTTACAAATTGACAAACAAATCAATAAATATCACCATGGCACCTCAACTAACCTGTATGACCTGCTCTGAAACTTTCGGCTCTACTATTTTCGCGAACAGAGACGTCCTTTTCTGTAGATTATGCCAGTTACGAGAGGAGATGTCGACCGACCTGAATGCAGCACAATGCAAGAACTGAATGTAGGAATGACATCGACGCCTACAGAACCCGACGTCACAGCCCCTCTACAGACTGCCTCTACACCCTTACCTCCACAGGCACCACCAACTACACCATCTTCACAGGAGGAGTTCCGTGTCGTCAGGAACAACACACGACCCAGGAGAAACATCATACCCATCACTAGATACCAAAATCACTTCAAGATCCTAGCACAAGACGACGACGAAGACGATACCGAGGTCAGGCTGGTTGGTGACTACATGGTAAGGGGTCAAGTCACCGAGTTTTGTGGTCGAGCACCAAAGTCTAGGAAGCGCTTTTGCATCCCATGTGTGACTGACACAGTGGATGAAATGACAAGCCAGGCCCCCGACAACACCATGTACACTCGCCAGCACTGCCACGTGGACAGAGGCTCACACATATTCAGAGACGTAGCACCACTGTCATTATGTAGCTCGAAACAATCCACGTGTGAGAGATGGAATATCCTCTATACACTAGCACATGAAGCGAACTATGTTGTTTAAAGAACTAAATAACTCAAATCTTTTAAACATGTGAAACCCTGTATCACGCGGCAGTGCTGGCGACTGTACGTCATCCACGTCGGAACCAACGAAGTATTGAAGACCAGATCGGAGGAGCTCTTCAACAAGTAGCGTTAGATGATTGGTAAGTTCAAGGAGAAAACTAACAACATCATACTTTCTGAAATCATCCCCCACAGACAAGCTGACACCCGCTTCTACAATACCGCCACTAGCATCAACCGACGACTTGCCAGCATCTGCAATGAGGAAAATGTTGATTTTGTCAACACCTGGGACAATTTTTATTTTGATGACTCTTTATTTTCAGATGATGGTGTCCATCTGAACCAGGTAGGAGCAGCCCGTTTCGGACGTTTGCTTAACGAAGCGGTCATCAACCATCGTACAAAAAACAGGACTGCCCAGGTACGTCAAGGTCAGGTAATGTAAAACGAACAAACAGAATAAACCAAAACAGCCAAAAGGTATTCTACGTTAATGCTCGCAGTATCCATAACAAGTTTATAGATTTAGAGGAATTAACTTTCACAGAAAATTATGATATAATCGGCATAACAGAATCGTGGTTAAATACTGAAAGTAGAGACTTCCTAGCAGAGTATAAAATTCCCGGTTACACAATATTCGAAAAAGGACGAACAAATAAAAGGGGAGGCAGAGTTCTATTATATATTAAGACAACCTCAAACCGATCCTACAATCAAAGCCCCATATTAATTAATAACGTAGATACACTATATATACTCATTAGATATCATTTAGATCATGGATGGTTTAACAGTGGCCAACACCATGGCGGAGACTTTTGCTAGTCTCCAGCCGTGACTCTCGACCTCTGGTCATTAGGCATGAGTTGTGTGCCCAGGAAGGCACTGTCCTGGATTTCTCGGAGGAGAATGTAAGATATAACCATATATTAGCCCTGAGAGACCTGCACTGTGCTCTCTCTGTCTGCGGAGACATTTCTCTTAGGCCAGACAATATCCTATATGCAATTTTGCGACATTTGGGTGAGAAGGAAATCTCATTTCTTCTAACTTTATTTAACAGAACCTGGGTGGAGGGTGTTTTCCCTTCTGGGTGGAGGGTTGCTACCATCTTTCCTTTCCCCAAGCCAGGCAAGGAAACTAGTGTTTCCCTCAATTACAGACCAATGGCCTTGACCTCCTATGTCTGTAACTATTTGAGAAGATTGTGAATGTCAGACGGGGTCTTTTTCTCACATGCTGCTGCATGTGAGGCTTTTGTGTATTCTTTAATTTAGAGAAAGCGTATTTAGAGAATGTTTTGTTAATGAGTTCCTCAATGGTCGTAGTATTTATGTGAGGGTTGACACAGCCCTCTCAGCATCTGTTGCACAGTAGGAGGGCGTCCCCCAGGGAAGCGTCCTCAGTGTCACATTATTTGCAGTAGCAGTTAATGCCATTGACTCAACCCTTCCAGATGGTATAGACAATTCCATGTACATTGGCAATATGGTGGTCTGGTTTGCTTCTTCCCGTATGTCAGTGGCGGAGCGGTGCATGCAGCTTGCTCTCGACAGGGTGTTATGTTGGGCTAGTTCTTATGGGTTTAGATTTTCTCCTGCAAAGACAGTTGCTATGCACTTTTGCCACATCCGAGGCATCCACTACAATCTGAAATTATTCATGTATAGTCATTGTTAACGGTGTGTTGAGGAGACTCGTTTTTTGGGTCTCCTTTTTGACAAATACTTGACTTGGGTTTCCTTCTTACATTGATTTAAGGTCTCTTGCCTCCAGGCTCTTATTAAACCTGATGAGGATCCTGGGCCATACATACAGTAATCTTGGGGGATGATTGGGCCACCCTCCTCCGCCTATAGCCCTATACCATGTTCTTATTAGGTCAAAACTCGACTATGGGTTAGAGGTGTACTCCTCTGCCACGGAGCCTTCAGGACGCTGATGAGCCACCTCTTGATCTCCATCGCCAGTCCTTGATGGTTCGTTGTTTGCATCGATTACATCGACTTCCTGCTTGGCAGTGTCATCTGATGTCATGTCGCGGTGTGGTTATGTGAAACAATGACTCAGTATAATAACATATATAACATATATAATAACATATATTTCCCCTGCACCTGCTTTTCAGACAAGAAGGAATCTCTTTCTCCTCCAGTATCCCGTTCCCTCTTTTTAGAAGATGCCTTCACTCACACTGTATACACTGATGGGTCAAATTCTGATGCTGGAGTTGGTTTTGGAGTTATATTTCCTGACTTTTGTTGTGGCGGCAGGCTCTCTTTTGTCATGTCAATTTTGCTGCTGAGCTCTCGGCCATTTCATATGCACTTCAAATTATTTTTACTCTCCCTCAGCCTTCTTTTACTATTTTTAGCTATTCCTGTAGTACCTTGCAGGCCTTGTGCAATTTTAACTCTTCCCATCCCCTGGTGTTGGCCCTTCTCGAGTGGCTTGTCCTCCTGGGTCGTCGTGGCCGCAGAGTTACATTTTGTTGGGTCCCGGCTGATGTATGTTTCGATGGGAATAAGCGGGTTGACGTCCTGACCTCTCAGCCTCCTGCCGGGCGTCATCCCGTTCCTGCAGTGGATCTTCGACCCTACATAGATGCTGCCTTTCGTTCCCACTGGCAGGACAGATGGGATGCCATCAGGACTAAAAAGCGCCACGGCATCCTCCAGCGCCTTGGATTGTGGAGCTACAGCGGCCTGTGCCGCTGGTGGGAGACGGTTCTTGTCCATCTCCACATTATTAACTCATGGTTTTTTAATGGAGAGGGCTCACCCACCCTACTTTGATGATTGTCTGGTCCCTCTGACAGAGCAGCATCTTCTTGCCGGGTTTCCCCAGCCTTGGGGCCTTCATCGTAGGCACCTCTCCGAGTACCGGGTGGGTGACGATTTTTACAATCTTTCCCAGGTGCTCGGGGAGGAGGCTTGTAGTGTGGGAGAAAACACCCTCTCCACAAATTGTGAATATTATTATATTTATGACTTTTTAGATAGTTCAATGTTCTTTTAATTTTGATATTTTATAAATATTACTTAAGTTAATCAGGTTCTTTTAGTATAAATGTGCATTTTTTTTTATATTTCATTTAATCATGCTGCCTATCCCTTTCAGGGTGATGGAGTGACTGGAGTATGATTGGTGTGTGTAAGTATTTCATTAATGATGTAGATAACCAATTTATGTTGGGCGGTGAATCTGCTGGGCCACCTCAGGTCTCTCAGCTAATGACAGCTTGTGATACAAACCAGAGTCGAGCTGACACTGTATCCAACACAAACAATAATCTACCTTTTCGTTCTTACCATAACTCGATCAATATATCTTTTTCGCTCACATATTCTGTACGATATTCATATATACGAAAAAAAACTCTAAATACTCTAGGTAAGAAAGTCGCTGTAGCAGTTTAATGACTGGTATCATTATCACGTTACGATGCATTGTGACATTGTGTTGAACATGGATTCCCTATACAAGCATGAAGAAGTCCTCGATTTTGAGGATCACAGATTTTACAACAAGGTGTCAAAGATTAACGATGACAGTGTAGTGATTAAGTGTAATGTAACTTCCAATGAAGACTTTCTATACTGGAAAGACACGTTCAGTATGAACACCAACCACAACTTTAATGTGGTAAAAATGTCCACCAGTGGAGGAATGTTTGGTGATGCATCACTACTACAAATTCATCCACGAATTTCAAAACAAAGGCATGAAGAAGACTAGCACAGGGTAAGTATCTAATGTACACTACAGCAACTTAATGCTATGAGTTAGTTTCGGTTAAAAGTTTGTTCACTATATTTCTAGCATTTCTGTTCTCGTACATATGCATATCGTAATTAGTTACAGATACGAGACTAATATGTATTATTAGATACAGGACCTGTGAGCGGAAAAGATATATTGATTGATTTATAGTAAAAACCATAATGGAGATTATTGTTTGGGTTGGATACAGTGTCAGATCGACTCTGATTTGTACCACGAGCTGTCATTGACGGAGAGACCCGAGGCTAGCCCAGCAAGCGTTCTGATTGGCTGAGAGGACCCTTATGATACCAACATAGTTGGACTTGGTTAAAATACTCTCCGGTCTAGATTAGGTTAGGTCTGGTCAGATTTCTCCTATCTTTGCTTTAAAATTTTCAAGATGCACACAAGTCTCTAGATATTGGGTATTTCCCCAAATCGTGGGATGTTCCTCATAGATTCATAGATAAAAAATATATATATATAGGATTTTTTTTATACGAAATGTTGAACATGTATAAAGTTGTCAGAAGAGAGTAAAATTGTGCATTGAGTTGTGCATTCGAGGCTGGCTACCTGTCCTACCTATGTCCATAATTTATTCATGTATGTTTAGCGGTTTACTCGCTATCAGCTGCCAAAGATTTGTTTATGTTGTGCAAAAATATGCTCAAGATACAGAGCAGAACAAGTCAAATACGCCAGAGGATAGAGTTTAATATTAACAAGGAGGCTTTCAATTTGTTTCTTTTTATAATTTAGACAACTTCATTTTTCAATTATCATTATCTATTTTTGTATCCTAATTTCGTAGCCTTTAGCAGCAGCATTCACGTGATCGTTGGGGCTTTTATTCAGGGTAAATAAAGACCTTTAAAATTATCTAATAATAAAATATAATTATCGATAAGCTGTTAAAACATGCCCTTACCAAGATACTTTTCATAGAGATGGCTGATAAGATGGTGATCTTGGAAGATGACTGGCGACAATTTGTGTAGTTGCGAAGAGACGAAGCCGTCCAATGATTAAATATTCCAGCCTCCAGTACTCTTGTTACCCTGTAGTAGAATAGCAATACATACTTAGAAGTAACCTTGATTTTCTTTTTCACTTTAATAATAATGAGGAGAGAGAACATGAAAGCTTGTTCATCAGGTGGATCAATTAAATTAAATGAAAGTCAATGGTGGGTTTGAACATTGAAAGTTCCAAATATTAATGAGAGTAGGTGAGAATATTTTCCACTTTTGAAAAAAGGTTGTCAATGAATTTTGAATAGGCTTTAGTATTAAGCGAAAGATGAACAGCGCAGATGTATTTAGTCTGAGAGTGACTGGTTAGCCAAAGCCAAAACATTCAAAAGGATCAAGTTCGGGAACACGAGACTCAGTGAAGTTGTTGCATATGTATATGTAACATCCACCTTTAGCTCGAACTGATTGAGATATGTTGTTATTAGTTGCATTAGTTACCTTGATTTCAGTAAGAAAAGGTGGTGCCCACAGAAGGGCAGTTAGAAAAATGGCGACGAATGTTGCAATTAAATAAAGAACGAGTCAATCAGTGATACTGGGCATCTCAGTGGGTCGTTACTAATAAAATAAGAACATGGCTAGATTAATGACCCTTTGCCAGAGTTCGCCAAAACTGCATTGTTTGTTATCAGATTGACAATATTAAAAAAACAAGAACATGATGGAAAACCCTTCAAAAGCTCCGGCTCTTAATGATTCAAGTGAAATAATAAAATATCCATATGTAAACGTCTCAAAAATATTAATTATGTTTTATCTGGATTTTCGTATTCATGTTATATTGAAATTTTGAAAATGAACCTTTTTTATTGAGGGTGAACCCCTCGATTGAACCTCCTCTCGGTTGAACCCCCTTTCGGTTGAACCCCCTCTCGGTTGGACCTCTTTAATATTGGTTGAACCCCTTTTAAGAAGTGGTCACCCCATGAAGAAAAAAAAATGATAATAATAATAATAAATGATTCAATGTCGGTAAAAGAAAATGGATGGGAGGAAGAGAGTGAGTGAGTGAGTGAGTCAGTGAGTGAGTGAGTTGAACCCCTTTTAAGAAGTGGTCGCCCCAAGAAGAATAAGAAGTGGTCGCCCCAAGAAGAACAAGAACAATAATTACGAAAAATCCTAGAGCTCTCGGCTTAGGCCGGAGCTAAAAAAAAAATGAATGAATCTGTAATGTGCTTTTCGGTATGAGGTAGTGTCATTGAGAAATATGGTGGACTACTTTCAATGTAGACGGGTGAGAGAAGATGTGTTGATGTAAACTACCCAGCACACTTTTGAACTACCCAGCAACACACTGGTGAGGGCTGGTTCTATCTAGAAATGAGGAATCTGGCATCCTCTACCACACCCTTGGTGGCACAAGGAAAACTACAAACGGTGGATTTGTTGGCTCGGGGGTACTACAGTACATGCCCGTGAGCCAGCAGTCCCTTCGTCTGCTTTCTTCCAAGAAACATATCTCACTATCACTGTCACGAGTCAAATTTGATCGTGACATATTAATCAATTAAGTATAGGAATAATGCTTCAGCCTAGTGGTTGAGAAAACGAAAGGCAGGAGTGTGTGTGGCGAACGGGAGACAGCGTGCCTGTTTGAGCCTGTCTTTCTCCCCCTCTCTGCCGTTAAATCCTTCGTTTCCCCACTCGTTGGCTCTGTAATTATTGATTTTTGCGTACACACAGTTATTCTTTTAAAATCTCCATATGATTCGTGAAGAGGATAATTACCATGATTAATTTACGTGGCGTCATTACAATTGCATGTATGGCTGGGTGTGTGAATGTGTATGATATGAGGTTCTAGTCAGACAGACAGTAGGATTCAAACTATTGTGTGCGGCGCCTGTATATCGATCCAGACGTTGGTAGCTTGTGGGAGGAGCTATAGCCTGGCTGGGGATTTCTCATGATTTAAACTTCAGTTCATCTCCTACTCGTATTCAGCATACACGTAGCCTCGTGGCGCTCTAGCCTCTCGTTGGAGTAGCAGCCTACAATGGTCGAATTCATTCAGTTACGGCATACTAATGATTCGTGATCGAGTGCTGGGTGAGTGTTTGAACATTGAAAATTGCGAGTGGGAGGACAATTCATGTATGAGTATAGAAAAACTCTCATACGTGAATATTTTGAACTCCGAGTTCGCTTCCATCTTGTAACACATACGTGGGACTCTCGACCTCTCGTCTCGTTAACGTAACACGCAGGGCCGACAGTGAATGCCAGAATATTCTCGGTGCCATTCACCAGTCTTTTCTCTAGTGCTTCACGGAGTCACTCTTGTTGTTGTTACTTGCAACAGAAAAGCAAATGATACGAGGTAAGGTTTTTTTTATGCCAATGTAGCGTTCTGCATCCTACTTGGTGTAATATTATAGAAAACGAGTGCCATGTGTGTGACTTTGAAAATTACAGATGTGAAGAACTGGTGTCTATGCGAAAATAGGAAACTTAATCACATAGATACTGGAACTCGTATTATTAGATTTATATTTATTATTTATTATTGATTAAAGTAATTGAGTAGGGGTCAGGAAATAGCACCATAAAATTACGAGTGTTTGGGGAATGTAACACCTTGGTTACACACGTAATATTCGCTCTCGTCCACTCATTCACGTGGATATGACGAGTGATAAATTATGATATGACATTGAAAATTAACTGAGGTGAGACATAGAAAAAGGAGACATAGAAAAAATGGAAACATAGAAAAATGAAGAACAGAAATAATGAACATAGAAAAATAGAAACACATAGAAAATGGAAATATATAGAAAATCGACTGAACACTTAAGAAAAATATATATTGTACTCGAAGGAAAACAACGAGGACAACACGACTCCGACCGATAGAAAACGGGAGTCATATTAAGAGGTAACTTAAGTATTTAGTTAGCTAGTTTTGTGTGTGGATGATTGTGAACGTGTGTGACTATAATTATTGATTTCATGTTGGTGTACTGGAAATTTCAATAAATATAGTTAAGCGATTGTGATTGGTTGTTTCATACACCATATCCCTTCATACTATAATTTATAAATGCATACATATCGGAAGACCTCACATTAAAAATAAATATGTTGACAAAAAAGGAACTTGCAATGAAGGGGATAATTTAACCTCTGAAACCTTCTTTGAGCCAACACAATTAAGGTTAATTAATAAATCCGGGTAAGGTAAGTCGATTGTTGAATAATTACTTACTTGATTATTATATACATTATAATAATTCAATGTTGCACTAGAAAGCTTATAATTGCATGGATCTCCAAGGTGGGCCACAATTCTCTTTCAGTGTGTATAAAGTAAGTCGAGTCTTTTATTTTGTCACAATCACCCTGACTCCCATTTGGGGCTCCAAACATCTGTGCGGCTTCGGTTAACAAGACTCGGGACTGCTCGGCCAGACAGTCTGGGGAACTACAACAACAACTTGTATGTAGAGGCGATACGAATTAAACCAGCTAGGTGAACAGATAGTTAGTTTCAACTTTCCCTATTATTCATTATTGACCACCCTAGGAGTGCTTCCCCAGTAGGTTGGTGACTGTTGGCTCTTCCTGAATGTTAAGGAAATGTACTGACCAATTGCTGATGGCTGGAGTAAGAGGGCTGCTCTTTTGGGCGATGATGGAGTGGGTGTTGGAAATGAACGTTTGGCGAGAAATATAGAAGTCACATTCACCTGTAACGATATCATTATAATTAATTTGGGAATTGTGATAAAATTATATATATATATATATATATATATATATATATATATATATATATATATATATATATATATATATATATATATATATATATATATATATATATATATATATATATATATATATATATCACTTGAGGCGCGTGATCCAGGAATATGCCCAAGTCCACAAGGAAAGAAAAGACACGTTCACTTCTGGAGAATAATAATATGATAACAGAGAGACAATTTGGGATTAGGAAGGAAAGATCATGTGTTACAAACTTACTAAGTTACTATGCGAGAATATCAGAAAACATACAAGAAAGAGAAGGTTGGGTGGATAGTATTTACCTAGACTTTCAAAAAGCTTTTAACTTAGTTTCACACAAAAGATTTAAATGGAAATTACAATATAAAGGAGGAGTGAACGGAAAACTACTAAAATGGATTTTCTCAAGGCTCATTATTGGCACAAATAATATTTCTAATATATTATATATAAATGACATAGACGTAAATAATACATATGAAACGTACAGTACATGAATATGTTTGCTGATGATGCCAAAGTACAAAGAACAATTAAAAATGAAGACTGCTGTAAAAAGTTACAAATGGTAGAAGGAGTAATAAATGGCAGATGGAATTTAATTCAGATAAATGTCATGTTAATTATTAAGTTTGAAAAAAGTGAGCGAAAACAAAATTGGCAATACAAACTTGGAAACAAAATATTAAAAGAAGCAGATTAAGAAAGAGACTTAGGGGTAATGATAAATAAAAACTAACTCCAGATGATCATATAAATGAAGAAGTGAGAAGCATGTATGCATTGTTAGCAAATATGAGAGTGGCCTTCACTTATATAGATGAAGAAATGGTCAAGAAAATAATAACATCCTTTATAAGGCCTACTATAGAATATACTGCAGTAGTATGGAGTAGTATGGAATTTAAAGAAACATATCACTAAATTAGAAAGAGTACACAGAACAGCAACAAGATGGCTACCAAGTCAAAGACAACTAAGCTATGAAGAAAGACTAAAGACACTAAAGTTACCTAAACTTAGAAGAAAGACGAAAGTGAGGAGATAAGATTATGGTTTACAAATGTGTCACAGAAAAAGAAAAGATGGATATAAAAAACTTGAGTCAATAAGGAATACCTACAATGAGAGGACACAGTAAGAAATGAATTAAAAGAGGAGATAAAGATGTATAGAAATATAGCTTTCCAAATAGAGTAATAGACGAATGGAATAATTTACCAGAAGTGGTGTGTGTCAAAAACATACATAACTTTAAAGAAAAATATGATAATTGTGTATTAAAATACGGGACACAACGAGCTTGACTCAATCCTGTAAAGATACAAATAAGTAAGAACAAATGGGTAAGAACATCTTCAGGGGAAATACAAAATGGAGGAATTGTTGCCGAGAAACACCTTATACTGTCCAGTATACCGGTACATTTAATAACTCATTGGCATTCTGAAGGTGTTTGCCCCTAAAAGTTCAAAGCAATACACACCCATATGGTGCATATCAAGGACCTATCTGACCAAACCTGACCTAACATGACATAACCACTAAGCCTAAGATTATCCTCAGTCATTAAGGAACAGGGGTTGGATTAATAATTTTAACAATCATGTCTATGATGAAACTGTCCAACTTATACAATCGCGGCCTGGAGTAAGTATCCACCCATTCCCACCCAACCCAGAAATGTGGCACCATTGCTACCATGGATACGAAGGGTGAAACAGGGCAAGATTCATTAACTTGAGTCGAATTAGTTACTTGAGCCAGCAAAAAGGTGGAGAGAAGACAATGCTTTGCTAATTCAGCTTAGGTTGATGAGTCTTGCCTTGCTTCATCCCTCGTATCACTGATTGAGATGGTGCCACATGTCTGGATTGGTTGGGAGAGGGTGGATACTTACTCCAGGCCGAGACTGTACATACCATTAATTGTTTAAGACGTTCATATTAATATTTTAATTGTGTTTGATCAAATTTGACTCTATAATGTTTCTATTATTGGATGACCTACATGAAATGATTGACGAAGCATTTCCCTACATTTCACGAATTTTCTTCTTATACAGGCCTGGTATTATCCCTCTGCATTGAAAATATGATTCAATGTACGTTATAAAACATCACATAAATATTGCAATCATTAAGATGAAATAAATAAGGCCTTTTTTGTCCGAAAACGATATAAGGCTTCCACTCTCTCCGAACATCACCGCCATTTAATAAAACAAGTTAAAATAGTTTTTATCAGTATTCATTGTACTTTACTGAGATCACACACATCATACATTATAGACCAAAATATACTCAAAATTATATTTTATATTTCTGGTGTAAGTTAACACTATACGTCACGATACACCCTTAGTGTATATATATATATATATACAATTGAAAATGACCTGCTTAGAAGTAGTCATGAATTCGTATTTTAAATAGTACTTTAACCCCTACAGTCTGGTTAAGAGTACGTTTGCCTCTAGTTTTTGGCCCGCCGGTAGCGGTAAAATTCCTAGATTTCCCCTATATTCACAACGCTCTCACTCTTAACCTATATAGTGTACTGACTTCAATATAGTTTCTTGCATACCTTCTACTCTTCCTCTTTCCAATGGTACCATCGGGAGGGTTGTACGATGAATAGTTGTGGAGATAGGGCGAGTTGAAGTGTACCATGTTTGCGCGCGAATCACCAGAGTGTTTGACTCGACGCGTGAGTGTGGTGTGACTGTGGCGTGGGTGTTCAGTTTCCCGTGTAAGGCGGGGTTCTCACCAATACGTTTGCAATCCGTTTGCACGGAGTCCGTTCACGTTGATGACGTCACGAACGTACGTATATGTGCCCAAACAGTGGGAATGCGGTGCGCGTTGCGACCTCACGGAAACGGACCACGTCCAACGTTGAGGATGAACTAAATTCATCTTTTTGGGTAGCAACGTTGGCGGTGATGTCCGTTTATAAAGTTGTTGACTCATCAACATATGAAAATAATATGAATTAAAGTTATTTGTTCGCAAAATGATACGATTTTATGTAAATAAAATAATAATCATAATATACTTGTGTATAGTTCGTCAATTTATGTACGATTAATAAGAATTTACATTGGAACTTGAGGCTTGGCAACACCGCACTCTGGTGCTGGGTAAATAAACAACCTACCAGCCAAAACAGCAGTTGTAGCTTAGTGCTCACTACATTAAAACACAATTATTAAAAGTTGAACACCAGGTACAACAAAATGATTGAATTAAAAAATTATTTGATATCCATGATTCTAAATAATATTTGTAATGTAAATGCATAAATATAGGTTGTAATTAAAAGTACTAGAAAACATCCGCATTTTTAATAGGCTGATATGGTATCTAGTTTATTGGTTATTATTTTATGCCTTTAGTAAATCCTTGTCCATCTCCGGTAAAAACTCGGCCATGGTCGCTTGTTGTTGATGTGAAAAAACGGGCGGGAAACGTCGCTCAACTCCTCTGTGTCCGTCTGGACATTGTGTTCGTGACGTCATCAACCTGAACGGACTCCGTGCAAACGGACTGCAAACGTATTGGTGAGAACCCCGCCTAAGGCGGGGTTCTCACCAATACGTTTGCAGTCCGTTCACGTTGATGACGTCACGAACGTCCGTGTATGTGCCCAAACAGTGGGAATGCGGTGCGCATCGCGACCTCACGGAGACGGACCACGTCCAACTTTAATTCATATTATTTTCATATGTTGAGGAGTCAACAACATTATAAACGGACAACACTGCCAACGTTGCTACCCAAAAAAATGAATTCAGTTCATCCTCAACGTTGGACGTGGTCCGTCTCCGTGAGGTCGAGACGCGCACCGCATTCCAACAGCTTGGGCACATACACGGACGTTCGTGACGTCATCAACGTGAACGGTCTCCGTGCAAACGGATTGCAAACGTATTGATGAGAACCCCGCCTAAGTCTATTGTCAACTCACTCATATTACTACTATTATGTATCGTATGTCATGATTACAACACTAAAAATAGTATGAACACTTGTAGGAATATATCATCGTGTAACTGTCACATAGAAAATGGTAAACAAACTGATTTGTACCGTAGGAAACACGTATATTTACTATCACTCTCCCCCCTGCCTGGGCGTGTTTTGTACGTATCATGTGTCATGATCTATACAATAAATAATAATTTGTAACCTTATAAGAATATCATAGTGTCTATAGATGCCAGGAATAGCTACCAACTTTTATGTTGGCAACATTTACAAGTATAGAGGGGTCTGGCAACATTTGTGTTAAAGAAATATATACTGTATATTATATCGAAATTATTTAAAGGATAAGACTGATTATACTTTATAATTAATTTTCTATATTATATGTGACGATTACTACACTGTTTAGTTCGAATTTATTTGTGAGATAGATATTTGAAATTCTGGCTGCGTTAAAAGTGACGTCAGCCACGTTATCACCAAAGTAGGCCTACCACCACCTAGGCTGGTGTCATTTTAGGTGGGACAGGTGAAGAGAGAGGTGCTTCAGGTTTTGCTTCCCTAGTCCCTACCTAAAGTCACCTGTTGTTTTGCTGGTTTGTTGTTGTGTGGGCCTACTGTGACTGTTAACCAGAAGAAGGGATACGACTTGGTTAGTATAATTATATTTCTTAAAATGTTTATCTTGTAGCAATAATATTCTGTTTGGTGCAATTTGTTGTGTATTGTGCATTGATTGATGTTTAAGCCTCGGTACGAGGTGTCCTGGGTTCGTATCCCGGCAAAATTAGTTACTGTAATTGATCATTTAGGCATTATTAATATTAATTTGTGTATTAAAGATGTTGTTGTAGTTACAGCGAATGTTAAATTAAAACCCAAAAGTCCGACTATTATAGTGCCTTGTTTGTGAAGAAGAAATATTAACCTATGGACTGCAAAGTTAATAATTGTATTTGAAATCGTGTATATGTGTGATATTAATAATATAAGTTTGTTAAAATTACACGTTTGTTCGCAGAAACGATTAACTTATGGCTTATGTGTTATGAATAAAGTCGGACAGCTATAAGGAGTTTCTTGTGCCCAAATTCGACACAGTTAGGCGCCAACAGTGTCACTCACGTACATATATTCACTACGGTATTGTCTTACGATCGTTAGAGCACAAATTCGGACAAGGGCAAATACTTAAAACTAGCCCAGCCATCGTGACGTCCCAGAATCAACTGAGTGGGTAGCGGATCGATATTGTGAGTATGTATTCTCACCCTCTGACAAGAAAAACGAGCCCCACATGGCTCGAAATGTCGCTAAATCTCTTTGACGTTCTATGTCGTCAGCCGGTCTTTAACGTATGACAGTGTATGTCGTCAGCCGGTCTCTAAGGGTTAATATCCGAGTTACCACGTCTGTCAGTCTGTGTGTGTGTGTGTGTTTAGCTGCTATGCATGGCCGCATCGTTTGACCTAAAATAAAACGTAATACATCATTCTGATGGGTAAAGCCTGGGAAGTGTACTCTAAAAAAAAAAAAAAATGTTTTAAAATGACCAATGGGGGGGTTGTCGGGGGTTCGAACCCCTGTTGTAGGACTGGGCAGGAACAGTTTTCTTTGGTATTCTCGGTTCCGAGTACTCTGACTGGTGGAACCGCCAGAACCGGTTCTGGAACCTATTATCCTCCCTGGCTCGCGAATGTTAAATTAATTCTACAATACTGTCACATCCATTATATCACAGTGTACATTATCGATTACGTACTGTCTTAAAATACTTCCCTATATGTTTTATCATGTTGGATGTTCCATCACCATACTTTAAAGAGTCAATGCATATCAAACAAAAAGTGTAATTAGGGTTAACTTTATCCATGAATGTCCATACCAATGCCTCTTTGGTACATTTTGGTGACATGGCGAAGTAATAGTCAATGCAAAATTAAAATATATATGCTTAAATTATACAGCCAGTCATAAGGAACCAATACATTGCAATGTAAATGATTTATCAGTACCAATTCTTAATGAAATAGTAACTGTTTTAACGTCTAAAACTAATTTTATTTTTGGTGGATGTGTTTCTTGAATTATCAGCTTATAACAACCAATCATTAATGGCTTTCTCAACATAGACTCATAGCTATGGTCTCAAGAATCAAGGATGCAGGCAGGCCTGGTTTGCATGCCCAGTTTAGGAATGAATTCAAACCACAAAATGTTGAACACCTAAATTTAATATTAAATCTAAGGACAGTGAAAAAAAAGTTTTAAAATGACCAATGGGGGACGGGGTTCGATCCCAGCACCCTTGCAGCTCAATTCGCCACTCGGGCCTAGTTATTTAATCGTGGCTGTTACAATGCCACTTTCTGTTGTAGTTGCGTCATGGATAACTTTTGTGGTTGTAAAGCTGGCATGGTTTCTCTGGGGGACCAGCAAAAACACCGAATAATGGACTCCTCCCACCCTCCTAATAAGTTCACATATAAATTTTTAGAGGAAATTTATTGACAAAACCACATGCAGGATCTTAATGTTTAGTGAGACTTCAGTAGGCTAATTGGCCTAGTTACAGTTTAACTTTATCTCTGTCAAAAGCAAAATGAAAGCTTGAAATAATGTGACGAAGGAGCTACTATTGGGAGCAGGGTATGATTGAGAATTAACTTGAAAACTTCGTAATGCCTTTGGTATTGTGGGCGGTACTTTAAGTGGTTTGGCGCCCCTTCGACCCAGCCAATACATAGCAATGATTTTATCTGTCCCTCCTTTCTTTGTGTTTGCTGTCTTACCTCTTCCTCACCTACTCCATCGATCTATCATTATTATACCATACATACAGGGTCCCAAGGTATACGATGTTGGAAAGTTTCATTCAACATAATTATGTAGAGCATAATGAGTGTAAGGCAATGAATATATTTACTGATCAAAATATACCTCGGAAGATATTATGTTTAATGCAGAACTAGTAAATATGCTAAAAAAAATAATAAATATCAAGAAGAATTCAATAAACCAGATGAAATTCAGAGTTACGTATCTTTACTTCTTTGTCTGAATCTTTTCTCATTTACGTGGGGTCGTCCCCGGTCGATAGTTCTAGTCAGTCTTCTCCATACAGCCTGATCCCGCACATCCCACCTTGTCAGGCCCAAGGCTCATATATACCGTATATATGGGCCTTGGTCAGGCTCTTCGTCCTAATGTCGTCACTTACACCATCCATCCACTTCCTTCTTGGCCATTCCATTTTTCTTCTTTCAAGTATATAGCGTGGAGTAGGTATCCACCCACTCCCAACAAACCCCGATATGTGGCACCATCCATCCAGAGGACATTTCCTTGTCGTGGTGGTGGCGGGGGGGCTTGCGTGTCTCTGAGACCTAGAAAGGTTGCCAGTGGGAGATCAGACTAAATTATTCTCATGCAATATAGACCATTTTCCGATACTCCTCGAAAACAGCAGGCATAAATCGCAATCTCGTCTACCTCGGTGGACATTACAGAAGGATGATTAGCGGTTTTTCAAAGACCTTACCTCTTCTGTTTCGTCTGTTGCAGATTTTAGTAGCTCTGACAAGGCTGTGACCTACTTCACCAATATGCTCCACTCTGCTGTTCTTAACTCTGTCCCTAAAACTTCTGGCCACTTTCTCAAACATCCTGTGCCTTGGTGGGTTGTCACCAGTCTACACCACTGCTGTGCGGGAGAAGAGCGCTGCTTTCTCTGGACTCCATCGCAAATTTGGGAACCTAATTTTTTTAGAGGACTTACGACTGGCGAGAAGCGAGGGCTTGACGTGTTTTAAAATAGGCACGACGGGCATCTTGGAAGGCCAATGTGTCTTCAATACTGCTTAAACCCCGCTCACCCAAGTGATAAAGAGAATCCGTAAGTTGCGGGATATTTTTCTCCTAGTACCCGACCTGTCCTTAAGATCAACGGAGTTAAGATCATGTGTGGTTTAACCACTGAGCAGTGGGCATTATTTATCGCGGCAGCTCCCTTGCCCTGCACTCGCGGACACTATGTAAACAACACATTTGACGGTTAATAGCTTGTAAATCACTCCTGCAGCCCTGCTACATAAATAAATTATACAGGATATCAAAGTACAAACCTTTTGTTATCTCCTGCTGTACTTGCGAAGGCTAAAATGACATATATAGAATGGGTAGAATCCTCACAATGACATCAACTCAAGATTTATGTTTACCATATTTACACTATATTTACATATCTAAGTAGGTTAAAATGTTCACACTCTGATTTTGTTATAAAACATATCAGATTCACATATTTAAACACACCCACTTGAATATAATGTCACTGTCGTTTTTACATACATATATGGTAATTACAGGAAAAGAGGAGTAATGAAAATATGCCCTTTTACCTTCAGATTTAAAGCCATACTGACTAGTTGTGGGTAAGATGATTGTAACCAAGTCCCTGACTGCCAGCCACAATGTTACTACCTTTAATTTAGCTTGCTAGGGTCCACACAATTTCTAAAAGCGCTGCCGTCTTAATGCTACACCCTCGAGGCTCCAGATTTGTTGCTAGTGCCGAAATATTGCTACACATGCGAGTTAAGGGTTAACAGTGGCCAACATAGATGTGGAAGATTTTGCAAGTCTCCAGTCGTGACTCTCGACCTCTGGCTGTCAGTCATGAGTTAGGATCCCAAGGGTTCAGTGCCCTGGGTATTTTTGGGAACCTTACTATAAACTATGTATACAGTATATACTAGCTGCGATACCCGACGTTGTCCAGGTGATGATCCTACATGTGGTTTTGTCAATAAATTTCCTCTAATTTTTTTTTTATATATATATATACAATGTGAACTTATTAGGAGGGTGGGAGGAGTCCATTATTCGGTGTGGTTGTTGGTCCCCCAGAGAAACCATGCCAGGTTTACAACCACAAAAGTTATTCATGTCGCAACTACATCAGAAGGTGGCATTATAACAGCCACGATTAAATAGCAAGGCAATATATGCTCAAAAGAAAGCTTAGTTGGCATAGACTCCTCTGTATTAGGCCCTCCTCAGACTCACCAAGACACTCAGCAGCTTTGCGTTTCGCATAAGGTGTCTTGCGAGATAGGCCGGTATTCTTTTTGGTTGGCATATCTTACTTTTACAAGGTGATGCAAGAAAGAGTGTTGATATGCAATAACACACAAACCTCACCAATAAACACAATTAAAAACCGGTCTACACAACTCGCAAACAAAATACACAGGGTCTCTTACACATAAGACACTCGGGCCACACACAAAGCACTGCCAGCCACTGAGACGATACACCAAGCACACCACACACTGCAGGAAATAATTACCAGTACCCTAAATGGATACCACACAAAACAACAGTAGGCTGCCCTAAATGGAAGCCACAGAAAAGAATCCTATCAACAACTGAGACAACTTTAAAGTGATAACGAAAAAGGGCAAAAATGACCTTACTATAAACTAAAGAATAAAACCGTTCCTGGAGAACTCGACTATTCTTCACAGAGGACAGAGAGTACGGAAACAGCCAGCCGCAGCTGCCGACCTCACCAGAAAAACTGACCATCTGCGATCACCCAGCACTGATTGCATTGGTTTCTATTGACAGTCTATTTATGAGGCTGTTTTAAGTGCGAATATAAATAGACAGTTTCAGCAACACATGGCAGGCTGATTGAGTGGCGAATTGGTAACAGCTTTCGGCTTGGGCTGCAAGGGTACCTGGATCAAACCCCCCTCATTGGTCATTTTAAAACTTCATTTTTCTGTCCTTAGATTTAGTATTAAATTTAGATGTTCAACATTTTGTGGTTTGAATTCATTCCTAAACTAGGCATGCAAGGCAGGCCTGCCTGCATCCTTGATGCTTGAGACAATAGAGTCTATGTCGTAGGTTGATTTAAGCTGATAATTCAAGAAACATCTATCCACCAAAAATAAAATTAGACCGAGGACATTCCTGGGACGCATATTCTTGAACTGTATACGTGCTCGTCTTAATACCCAAGCTAGCCAATCAACAGCCAGGAGTTGTAGCCAATCACGATGCATCCAGCGCTGGGTAATGACGTCATGAAGGGAGCTTCCATTAAACACAATATATGCAAATGAAATACATTATTACACGCGTATTACGTACAAAGTACATCCAAAGATTGTAAATAATGTTTAACGTAAATTATTAGGAAGATCAGTGTTCTTTACAATGTGTGTTGCAAGAATATGCTCCCGGGACTACACTGGTCAGAATGGTGTATCATTAGTTAACAAAAAAAAAATATAAAGCCAAATTAAGGCTCAGCGCCTTAACCACTGGACCACTTGTCCACAGCCAGAGATGGCTTAAAATTAGGGTAGTCTATGCTCCCCTAACTCAATAAAGGGGTACCATGTGTACTTACGGTGTTATAACTCGAGAAATAATTATGCTACACAAACAAACGTAGGCCGATGACGCTTCTCAGGCTTCACCGATCAAAATGACATATTATTTTTTACCCTAGGTTAAACGACGCGGCCGTGCATAGCGGCTAAACAGACACACACACACACACAGACAGACAGAGTGTTTTATATGTATAGAAATATTGTAGCGAAATCAACACCAGAAATAAAGTACCGTAACTAGATCCTTAGCGTTATTAACTAGTCAGCTATTTAAATTGAGTATGTGAGAGTGTATGCGTGTGAATATTATTTATTTATTAATGTTAAATTTATTATTGTTTGTCGTGATTTAGAACAGATAATTAACATAATTAGTCTTTGTATGACTCTACGTAACTAGTGTAACTACTATTAATACATATATAGACGGGAAACCCTACATAACTGTAATATCAAATATTGTGGTGCCGAGAGACCAACAACGCTTCGTCCTTCATCAAACTTGTCGGGCGAATTAAAAATCTATTCTAAATTCCTCCTTCTTTCATCACATCATCACTCTCTCTTTTTTATCGCTGAACACTGCTCTTATGAACTTCTCGCCAAGCCACTTGATATTCACCCCTTTTCTGTTCAACTTCCTAAAGCAAGAGTTGACCGGTACTCTCAGTCTTTCATATACATTACTGGTCAGCTGTGGAACACTACCTCCATCCATTTATTCACCTTATTATGAGTGGTTGATTAATATTAGGCGCCTAAACAACAAGGTCATATAGCATCAGGAGAAAGTGATAAAGTGGTAATACAGCCAGCAGGAGGGAAATAGAAAGAAAAGAGGGACAGTTGAAGAACTGAAAGAGAGTTGCTGAGGCCGAAGGAGCCTCCAAACAATTAAATTATTGCCCACATCATTACTGACAATAACCCCATACGGGGCCCGTTTACTGGATGACCTGCATCTTGATTATAAGAGAAATAAAAGGAATTAAGACAAAATTAATACAACGATTAATTTGAACTCTGTTTATGTTGGGAGTTTCTATGTTACACCTCCATACTGTCCAGTACATAGCTGGCAAGTAGCAAGGAATGAACAGCCTAGTTGGCAAGTCTCTGTCAGATTGCATCTCCATAATGATTATGTAATTCTTCTACCTTCGTCAGGGTTATTAGTAGCCTACATATTATTATGAGTTGCCTGTATGTACATAATTATGATTAGCAAGATTGATTTAAATCGAATAATCCTTAAATGGCAGAGTTTATTGTAATTACACATTCCAGAATACACAACAACAGGAACCTATTTTACCCATTTTTTAAATAATTCTACATTATTTTTCCTTTATATAGAGGGTACTACAGTATGCCTATTCAGGCAAAGCTTAACCGTATCAGAATAAAATGCATATGATTAACTAATCTCATATTATGTCAGAAATATACATTTCTTCTTCCACGTCTACGTGAATTGCAGCTGATGATTTTTTTTCTAGCAAGCATTGTTTTTGTTACAATTAACTTACCTGTTTTTGAGAAGGTTTGAGAGATGAGATTAGCCATTCTCAGAGTAGTGGATATAATGACATGGTCACCACGTACTACAAGCGTCCGAAGTGCCTTGGGCAAGAAGCTAGGTGGCATGAATTTCACTCGCCCTGTCTCCTGTAGTCCGTGAAGATCATGTAAATCCCCCTCCTGACTCCTCTATCCATACGGATATATCAGTTAGTTCTTATTTTCCCTTTCATTTTCGTTGCCACAAAACTTTTTTTTTTTCTTTTACGTGTAACATATACCGTTTAGCATTACATATTCCAACATCATCTCGTCCTCTCTTGTCACCATTCAGATATATATCACACCTCTTGAGACAATATGAAAAACGGCTTAAGGTTCCTATGCATCGGAGATTTTAGATAGATACTCCGTTTTATGCAAATAAAATCACTTTATCATACTTGATTAGCAATTCCGGTCTCTACATTAAAACAATTTTATGATTTTTTTTTTTTAAATCAAATACAGATATTATTATTGTATATATATTTTTTTAATTTTTATTTTGTTTTATATTTTTGGCTACAACAACAAATATAAGAAAAGTAAGTGCAAACCTTAATTTCGTTCTGTTATATTCCAGATAAAATATTATTTGCTCGTTTAATTAATAATATACCATAAGTGAATTTTCAAACCAAAAATGTTTCATAAAACCTTAAGACGAGGGCCAGTATACAGTATTAATATGTTAGTAAACAGAAACTGCTATTGCCATTTTTTTTGGGACTAAAGAAGTATAATTTAAGTTAAAACTTATTGACAAAGGATTTTGATATAGGCCTATTACACCTTTCTTAAGGTGGAAGTTCTTCCTCTCGGGTAAAAACATTAGTTTTTTTTTTTCAAACTTAATGTGTGAACTAATAGGCTTTGAACACACCCAATCTTCTATCTGATCTGACTAAATATTGTTGATATCTGAATACTTACAGTATAAGTCTCTTCGTTTTCACTAACGCAAATGTTTCCTCAGATGGCCTCTTTTAATCTACCTTGCTAATACATTAGTAAACTCTTGTAGAGTATAATGGCTTTACTGGTACTCACAAACCTCTGCCAAGTTGGTAGGCACATCTAATTAATGAATGATTTGTAAAAACTATATAACGAATGAAAAATATATTAATGACTGTAATAATAAATGGAGAAAAAAAAAATGAATTGACAATATATAAGTATTTTACAATAAATCTGTAACTCTGATTGTTAAGGGGAGGGTATAGTTTTGACATTTTTGGAGATAATGATTCCTCCAAACTATTTCCAGCAACAGGCCAACAATATTATTTGTTAATCTGGTCCTGTTTCCTGACATACTTTGGAGTAATCAAGGTGCTCCAATGTACCAAAAGTATACTCTCCTCTTAAAGGAATAAACTAAGGTCATTTACATATGAAGGAATGTCAGAAATCAGGGAGACTGACATAGCTAGAAAGATTAGTAGAACAAATATCGCATAATACGATTAATTAGCTTAAATTTTTGTAGGCACACTTCGTTGAGAAACATAATATATCATTGAGTAATGTTTTATAATGTAGTTGAATTAAGTTGTCTATGGGTGAAAATGTGAGGCAATATGTTTCAAATGCATTTCTGGATTATTTGATATCAAAGACAGGTCATAGGATCACTGGGGAGGATAATGAAGGGTAGAAATGTGAGTATGGAAGTGAAAAGGGGACTACGAAATAGTATAATCTTGCCAACACAGACGTATGCGTCGGAGACATGGACATGGAGTAGGGCTCATCAGTCAAGAATAGGTGCTGTGGAAATGAGTTATATGAGAAGTGCATGAGGACTGACAAAGTGGGATGAAGAAAGTAATGAAAGTGTGTATAAGAGATGTGGTATGAGTGAGAAGGCAATTGGTATTGAATGTGGAGTGGTTGAGAGAGTGAAACGAAATACTCTGAGATGATTTGGACATGTAAAGAGAATGAAAGGTGAGGGTTAGTAAAGAAGGTGTATGGAAGTGAAGTTGTGGGACGTGGTGTGAGATGCAGACCACCAGTAAGATGGCAGAACAGAATGGAAGAGTATGTGAAGGAGAGAAGCATGGTGGGGAGTGGAGGGTTCGAACGAGTAAGGAGGGAATGTCTGAACAGGGAGGACTGGAGACTTTTCTGCCGTGGCCACCCCCTTGGGGGGAGTTCCCGGAGGGAACGAGGCGTCAGAGCTATAGATTGATAGATAGATAGATTAATATCAAATTTCCTCTTTATTTGTTTAGGAGGAAGATGTAACTCATATTAGAAATATCATACAGTAATAATGCTCCACTGTCTCATTCAGTGAAACACTCGTTAACCTCGAGGCCTCGAAAGAATTACAGGCTACTGACAGCCTACACTTCCGAGATAAAGGTAAAATAAAAACTGACCTGAAAGGTGAACGTAAGCTTTACACAATCGGAGTAGCCTCTGATAGCGAGGAAATATATACGAGATGACTTACTGCTATAGTGGCTGTAATTATTGAGTTGGGTGACATGATCACAGTGAGGGAAGGATTGTCAAGCAGATCTCTGAGAGTCTGGACAGGATGAGGGATGCGACGGACAGCAAGAAGAGATGTGAGGTTGCAGCTGTAGCTCAGAGTTATCATCATTCCCAACAAAACCCAAGCCCCAAGGATCATCCTTTCCTTCTTATCAATCGTCCCCCACCTTATTCCTATAAAAGAAACATGTTATAGAAATAATTTAACAATATATGAAGCAATTTTTATTGCAAATACTGGGTTACAACCCAGGTTTACACCCAGATTATCTGCTGCATAATCCAGATACCCGTACGTACTGTTCGTGAAATACAAGTATTAGTTAAGCTCTTAAGCTGGTGGTTGTCCAACATGTCTATTGTTTTACCATTTTCAGTTTTTCTCAAGGTACATTTTTGACCATGAAATATTTTAGTACTTCACATCCTCTAGTTTTAACTGTTATAGAGTGGCCGTTTCCCATTAGTTGTGGGAGAAAAACAGTGGATGCTGCTGGGTTCCTACACAATTTGGGCTGGTGCCAAAGCATAGTCTCCCTGTCATCAAGATGAAGGAAGTCATTAAGTTCCTCATTTCAGAGAGTTGTACTGTACAGTACTTCAGGCAGTCTCTTTCCTTGCCTTAGTCTCCTAGTGTTGCTTTTTCAATTATCTTTGTTCTTATTTGTCTATTCTTATTTACATGTTGTCTGTTCTCTTTTTCAGGCTAGGGGAGGGCAAGGAAGTAAAAACTGGTGATGAATCAGGAACTGGATTATTGAAGAGGTTTTTGGCTTGATGCCTATCGACTCGCATGTAGGCAGTCAGTCTTGTTACATCAGCACATCTTCACAAAGCCTACAAGGTTGCATTCCTTGCTCTTACTGTACATCCGATTATCTACGGGGGAAATTGTCCAACAATTACATTGACACTGGAATCGAACACGCGATATCTCGCTTGCTGGTAGAGTATGATAACCATTACACCATCAGCATCCCCCTAGTTTATTAGAGACCAAAACGTTTGTTCTATGCCTATCGACTCATGATGTTGGTCATTAAGACAGTCAGTCTTGTTACATCAAGACATCTTCCCCAAGCCTACATGGTTGCAATTCTTGCTCCTACTAGTCGGGTACCTACTTACTGCTAGCTGAACAGGGACATACAGTAGGGGGCTGGGAAAATTGTTCAAAATTTTCACTGAGTCTGGTATTGAACCTGGGATCTCCCGCTTGTTAGGCGAGCATGAAAGCCATGACACTATCAGTACCCCATTATTCAAAGACGAATCGTAGCAATATACTACCCCCTCAGCGAAAGGATCCAGATGTGTGTGAGAGGCGACAGCGTGCCCTGGAAAGTCGTACAGGAGGGGTGTTGTCATCTTGAAGGTATGCTAGATTGAGTCAGTCAATGGAGACCCAGTCATGGGCACTAATTATACAGAGGAGAAAAGCCTATTTAAAAAAAAAACATAAATATCATAAAATTATAATATGTGGAGGTGGCCAGCCTCCTCCACATAGGAGAGGGAGTTCCCTCCCACACTTCAAGCCTCCTCCCCAAGCACCTGGGAGAGACTGTAAAAACTGTCACCCACCCGGTACTCGGAGGGGTGCCTACGACGCAGGTCCCCAAGACTGGGACACTCGACAATAAGATGCCGTACTGTCAAAGGGACCAGACAATCATCACAGTAGGGAGGGTGAGCCCTCCCCATTAAAAAGCCAAATTTGTTACTTTCCATTAGTCAAGACATTTTCTGATTACTTTGTGTTAGTGGTTACCAAAAGGTTCTAGATTAGCCAATGATCACTTTGTCGCTTCTCTCCCACCCTGTTCTCACTCATTAAATTCGCCTTATCCTATTCTCCTCCCAGTATTTATTCACTCTATACTTCCACATTCCCACCTCGCTCTCCGTCTCACCATCACCATCATCATTCCGAATGTTGCCAGTAATGATCAGTGCAATTATGCAAACAGGACCAGGAAAGTAAAAAAATATGTGACAATTTGTAAAGAAATACAATCCATGCAATTTGGCAGGACCTTATTTTACACTGATATATTCATCGGGATTAATATCTTGGCCAGACAGTCAGACGCCAGGGTTAGTGAACCAATCACAAGTGTCGGAGTGAGCAGCGCTCGAAAAACCGAGTTATGTTCACAACAGTATATATTATTAGCTACTCCTCTTTCCATCTTACTCTGTAGTGAGTGATTCACATCAAGATCACACATGGTTCGGGATTCAAATTTATGTGTGGCTCAACATTGACAAGATAATGTGGATGCCACTGATGTCGCGACTTCAAAAAAATCAGTTTCTTCTCCGCTAGAACAGCAGAGTGATTCTACCACCTGTATTATGGATGTTGATGTGTCTGCCTGTGTCAGTGATACCACTGCTGCACAGGACAATACCAATGTAAATGCTTCTAAGAATATCCCTGCTCATATACCTTCATCTTCATCAAACATATCAGATGCTTCAGGGACTCGTCTACGGGTCCCAATTACTACCCCAAGTACTACTCCTCGGGTTCGCTCTTCTAGTGGCCCAGGATTTGACAAAACGTATTGTTTGAGTAGACCCTCAGGTCGAGGTGGTAGTGGGAAGTACCTCCATGAGGCTTCCCATAAACCAGGACCAAAGTAACACTTTTCAAGGTCCTTCAGTGGAATTGCCGTGGCTTGCGTGCTTCTTTGGAAAAACTGCGCATTCTTCTCTCTAGTTTCTCTCCTGCATGTGTTTCTCTTCAAGAAACAATGCTTGGGGACTACATTCGTGCCAGTCCTCCAGCATATTCTGCATTTTATTCAAATTCATTTGAAGGGCAGGGTCACCATGGTGGCTCTGCCATCCTAGTTCGTCGAGATATTCCATGTACGAGCCTGGAGCTTGACACACCGCTCCAGGCTGTTGCTGTTGAGGTTTTTATGGACCGCCCCTACACTGTGTGCAGTCTATACCTTCCTCCCAGTGTTACAGTAGAGAGGGGTGATCTCAACCGTCTTGTACGGGACCTTCCCTCTCCCTTTATTTTATTGGGTGATTTTAATGGGCGTCATCCTTTGTGGGGTGATAGTTCGATCAACCCCAGGGGTGTTTTATTAGCTTATTTTATTGAGGATGAGGGATTAAGGGTTTTAAATACGGGAGATGTGAATCATTTTAATAGCCCAACTGGAACTTTTACCGCCATTGACATTTCCCTTTGCTCACCCAGTGCTCTGTTAGATTTTACTTGGAGAGTGTTGCCTGATTTATATGGTAGTGACCATTTTCCTATACTTTTAGAAGGTAACAAGTATGAACCTCAGTCTCGTCTTCCTAGGTGGAAATTAGAGAAGGCTGACTGGCAGTTTTTTAGAGAGCTAACTTCTTCGGTCTCTTCAGTAGCCGATTTTGGTAGCTCTGATGAGGCTGTAACATATTTCACTGATGTACTCCACTCTGCCGCTCTCAATTCTATCCCTAAAACTTCTGGCTACTTTCCCAAACGTCCTGTCCCTTGGTGGTCACCAGTCTGCACCACTGCTATGCGGGAGAAGCGCGCTGCTTTCTCTCACCTTCGTCGCAATCGTGGGGACCCAACTCTTTTAGAGGACTTCCAACAGGCAAGGGCCCGGGCTAGACGAGTTTTAAAAGAGGCACGACGTGCCTCCACTCACCCATGTGTTCAAGAGAGTCCGTAAGATGGCGGGGAAGTTTTCTCCTAGTTCTCCACCTGTACTTAAGGTCAATGGAGTTCAGATTATGGATAGTTTGACAGTGGCCAATACCATGGCGGAGGCTTTTGCTAGAGTCTCCAGCCGTGACTCTCGACGTCTGGCTGTGAGACATGAGTTAAGATCCAAGGAGCGTACTGCCCTGAATTTCTCAGGGAACGAGAATGAAAGTTATAACCATATATTCACCCTGAGAGACCTGCATTCTGCTCTCTCTCTCTGTGGGGACACTTCTCCTGGGACAGACAACATCCTATATGCAATGTTGCGACACTTGGGTGAGGAGGCAATCTCATTTCTCTTAGCTTTATATAACAGAATCTGGGTGGAGGGTGTCTTCCCTTCTGGGTGGAGGGTTGCTACCATCCTTCCTTTCCTCAAGCCAGGCAAGGACTCTAGTGTTGCCCTCAATTACCGACCGATTGCTTTTTATGTAATCTATTTAAGAAGATGGTGAATGTCAGACTGGTATACTTCTTGGAACGGGGTGATTTTCTGTCTCCGTCCCAGTCGGGTTTTCGTAAACATCGTTCCACTACAGATGCTCTGGTCAGGTTGGAAGCTGCTGCATGTGAGGCCTTTGCACGACATCAACACCTTGTCTGTGTATTCTTTGATTTAGAGAAAGCATATGACACTACATGGCAATATGGCATCCTGCAGCAGCTCCATGTATATGGCCTGCAAGGTCGCCTTCCACGCTTTCTTAAAGAGTTTCTTAGTGGTCGCAGTTTTTCTGTAAGGGTTGATACAGCTCTCTCAGCATCTGTTGCACAGGAGGAGGGCGTCCCTCAGGGAAATGTCCTCAGAGTCACATTGTTTACAGTAGCAATTAATGCCATTGCCTCTTCCCTTCCGGATGGTATAGCCAACTCGATGTACGTTGATGACCTAGCAGTCTGGTTTGCTGCCTCCCGTATGTCAGTGGCGGAGCGGCGCATGCAGCTTGCCCTTGTATCAGTGTATCAATATTGTATAATGTATCAATGTTGTATTCATGGTAGCAGTCACGTAGGCTCTAGTATATGCCTGATGCTTGCTGGTCAAAGACTGCAAGGTGTTAGATCGCATCCTGTGTATTTGATGACAGAGAGGCGTGGGTTCATTAACACTAGTTCCAAGATCTGAATACTAGATTGTGCTCTGTACATTATCTGTTAATGTTAATCTTTAGGTTATAAGTAACTGTTACTGTAATTGTATATATAGAGTTAGGGACAATATATGTTTGCTCATTCTATTCTTGTATAACCGGGTAGTTTAAGGTTGTATATATCATGTATAAATGCAGTGTTACTTTATCACAAACCTATAACCTATGAGGGGGTGTGGCTATGTCACAGTGCCACGCCTGAGGTGTGTGTTTGAGGCGAGGAGTGTATTCCAAGCCCTACCTCAGGTTAAACAGGTTATATTGAATATTCCTCTAATTGTTCATAGCTTGAGACCGAGTTGGTCTAGTATATTATAACCTGTAATCTGTAACTGATAAATAAGCTACATCAGTAAAGAGAGACAAGTCCATGAGTTTACTCTAAAACCTTTGAGTACTAAATATATTCCCCAGTAAGAATAATAATAATAAGGGTACTTCATCAATGGTATGAGTAAGTTAGTTGATTGAAGCAGAGACTACAGAGACTACAGAGGATAGTAAGTCTGTACAGTTGGCTGGTAAGAGATAGCCATACTGAAGTATAATTGAGAGTCCGTTGGTATGTTGGTATATTCAACAGGAGTGACAAGCTGAGTACTGCACGAGAAGCTGAGTACTGGACCCCCCACGGCTACATGATGGTGGCAGCGGTTAAGGATACGAATATTCACAGTGTCCTTCAGTAATTACTTTATACTCAAACAGAATAATTGTGTATGAGTGGGGAGGTGTGACTTCTAGTGTTGGCAACACTGAAGCAGCTAGATCAAGGTCACGGTGGCACCAACAACGGGACGAGTTACTAGTTGATGTGGTAAGCTGGGAAACTTAACCTACTCTATTCAGGCATTTTTCCCTGTGTGCATTTCCCAGGGAAAAAGGAGGAATTGTCTGATTGTGGGTACTCTCATCGGGGAAGGACGGACGTAAGGAAGGGATCAAGAAGAGTGGAAAGGAGCTGACTGTGAGAGTAGCGACTGGAGACTTGAGCAGAGACTGCGTGGCGCTATTCTGGGAGTGTGTGGCAACTACAGGGGTGGCACAGCTGACCACCAACACCACATATTCTTTACTACTGAACATCTGTATTTCTCCAAAATATCCATTGGTTAGTTATTTTTAATTCTATACATATACACAGTGAACATACACACACAGTAGTTACATGTTGTTGGGTTATTTTATATGCACATGTATGTTGTTATATGCACATGTATGTTGTAACAAGTAAAATTTATGGTGTTGTGATAACTAAATAGGAAGTGATTTATAACGGATATGTTTAGGAAGTTTAAATCAACGGCAAAGGTACCAGTTGAGAAGGCACCACAGGAAACAGGAGATAGTAGTAGCAGTGAGGAGGAATTAAATTTCCCTCCTACTCCCAATACCACTAATATCCACGAACAGATTAGGGGACTGAACAGTCCAGTGCCAGGGCATTTACGTAGTGGATACCAGTTTAGGGCTGACAGTGTAGAGGGTAGTGACATAGCAAGGGATAACTTGTATAGGTTACCACCGCCAGTAGGCAGTGGAAGGAGTAAAGATAGTGTACGACCAAAGGTTCCAATGGCAACTGCAAGCACCAGTTCGGTGGGGGGATTAAACCCTAATCAATCTACAGGTCAGAATTTCACTAACCCAGGGATGACAGGTAATGTTATGGTGGGTAACTAACCAGGGTTTCAACCAGCAAATATTATGAGGGTATTTACAGGTGAGGATTCGGTTCCAAAGTTTGATGGGAATCCGAATAAGAGGTACACAATAGAAGAGTTTATACGGAGACTTGAGCAATCATTCGTGGAATATAATATTACGGATGATAGGGGTAAAATAGGATACGCAGACTCAAGAATAGAGGGAGAGTCAGCGAGACAGTTGTTGCATTCTAGTATCTTGTTTGGGAGGTCGTCAAAGAAGCAGTTAACTTGGGAAGAGTTTAAAAAGTCACTAATTGTAGTGTACAGGACGGCGGCTCCAGAAGGTTGCTCAGCTTGGGCACACAAAACATTTAAGGAACTGGGGAGGAATACCATACACGCACCGTTAGAGGTGGCAGGGTCAAAAGCGGGTGCTATACGTAAAGATATACAAGATAGCCTGGAGGATACCAAATGGTGTAAGGAATTTGAGGGGGATGAATGGGTCAAAATAGATGATTGCTGTGATTTGTTTGAATATTTGATATTCTATTTGTTTCTGTCAGATGAAGACCAGAGAAGGGTCAGGAAGAAACAATTAGAACAAGGGAAGGGAGTTTGGCACATAATAAATGAATTAAAGGGTGAGATTAGAGATTCTGTGGTGCACAGACTGTTTAAGAATCAGAGTGCACCAGGGCAACAAACGGCTGTGTTACAAGCCGAGGTGACTGACAAGAGGTCAGGGGTTGCACCGCAAGGGGTACATGCGGTAGCAGGACAAAAAAATAACAGAGGAGGAAATTCTTCAGGGAGGTATCCTGGAGAATGTTTCCATTGCCATAAATGGGGTCATGTAAAGGCAGAATGCCCAAAATTAAGAGAAAGATCTAAAGGGGATCAGTATAGAGGTGCTATGAGTAGGGGTCAGGCACAGTATCGAGGCGCCGCGAGAGGGCGTGGTGGACATGCCAGAGGGCGTGGTAGTGGTAGTGGAAGTGGATTCCACTATGCACAACAGAACACTTATCAGCAGGGGAGAGGTTATTGGCCCCCAGAACAAAGTAAGTGGTGTGAAATACACCGATGGACAGACCACGTAACAAAGGAATGTGGAACCATACGACGTGCAAAGCACGAGGAGAATAAGTCTCGTATGGGTGGCCGACGGTCAGGGTCGGATGAGGCATTGTGACCAGAGCGTGAAAGACAAGTGCCTAGCGATGTAGAGTCATCGATAGTCTCAGCCATAAGTAGGAATAATCATCTATCTGTGGGAAGTGTTACCATTGGAGGAGTTCCAGGGGCACTGTTAATCGATACGGGAGCAGTAGTAAATCTTATATCGCAGAAAACGTATCGAAATATTAGGAAATATCATTCTGGGAAGAAGTATGCATTAGAACAGCCACAATACCAACTCAGTGGAGTGTCAGGGACTACAGTGGATGTCCTTGGGGTTGTGAGTTTGCCAGTTCATTTCAGGGGTAGCTCAATTTTTACTGCATCATTCTATGTGGTGAGTAAATTTCATCCCATGGCAAGCGGGTTGCTTGGTTTATCAACCATGGCTGAACGGAAGATTGAGGTGTACCCAGGTGAAGGATTAATTGTTCATGAGAACATACCTTATTTGTGCATGGCAACTCCACAACCAAAACACTCAAATAAGGAGGTTAATTAAGACAGTGGGTTATGTGAGGGGTTTGGAAAAGTCACAAGGGGTTCATGAACAAGATAGACTATGCGACACGTCTAGGGCAGAAGTTATGCGTTGGACTGTTGTGACTGCGATTGTACCTGGTGGCCACAGGCTGCAACCGCAGGAAATGTTTCAATTCAACGTGTGTTTAAAAGGAGTGAAAGAAGGAGTAGATGTTGTTTACATGTCAGAAACATGTAAGTTGAAGGGTGTGTCGCTAGAGTCTACCTTGACTACAGTAAAGTCAGGGGGTGAGACTGTGGTACTGGCAGTAAATAACACGGGAGTGGAAGTTGAGGTTAAGCCAGGCAGTCAATTGTGTGATTTCCTTGTATACAATGGGACAGTCCTAGAACCCAAACATAACCTACCTGTCGTGAGTGTTGTTGGATGTGTTGATGCAGAACCTTCCACAGAATTAAGGAACCAAGTAAAAACTGGGGGTAATACAGAGGGCAAGGAGGAATTGTTGCAGTTACTTCAAGGGTATAGGAAGGCTATAGCTCTTGTTGGAGAGTCTTTAGGTAGTACAGACCTAACTTCACATGTGATTAAGTTAAAGAGAGAAGCAGAACCCAGCTATATTAAATCATATAGGCTTCCTCATTCCCAGAGACAGATTGTTGATGACACTGTAAGGGATATGTTGGACCAGAAGGTGATTGAACCTTCGACATCTCCGTGGAGTAGTCCGATATTTTTGGTTCCAAAGAAGGATGGGACTTATAGACCAGTAATTGATTACCGGAGGGTAAATCAGAAGAGAGTACCAGATAAGTATCCCATGCCTCATTTGAATGATTTGTTGCAGGCTATAGGTGAGGGAAACAAGGTTTTCTCTACCTTAGATTTGTTGTCTGGTTATTGGCAAGTACCAGTACACGAGAGGTCTCGTGAAGTTACAGCGTTTTCCACTCATCAAGGACATTATCAGTTTCGCAGGATGCCATTTGGGCTGTGCAATGCACCAACGACGTTTCAAAGGCTGGTAAATAACGTGTTGGCAGGTTTAATTGGGAAGGATGCACTAGTTTATCTAGATGACATCATAATATTCTCAAAGGATGTGCCTACTCACCTGGAGAAATTAAGGAAAGTTTTAGACAGATTAGCTTCTGCAGGGCTAAAGTTGAAACTAAGCAAGTGTGAGTTCTTGAAACAGAAAATAAGATATTTGGGGCACGAGGTGGATGAGACTGGAATACATGTTAACCAGGACAAAATAAAGGCAATTTTGAAGTTTCCAACACCCGGTAAGGCAGATAATGTAAGATCGTTTTGGGGGCTAGCAGGGTACTACAGGAGTTTTGTGTACCAGTTTTCTAGTAAAGCAGCACCATTGACTAAACTGCTAAAGCAGGCTAACAAGTTTGAGTGGGGACCAGAGCAAGAGGAAGCTTTTGGTATATTGAAGGAGGCATTGACACAACCACCGGTTCTAGCATTCCCAGATTTTACTAAGCCTTTTGTTTTACACACAGATGCGTCAGGGGTTGGACTGGGAGCGGTTTTGGCTCAGCAGGATGACAAAGGGAAATTAAAACCCATAGGATATGCAAGTAAGGCATTAAGTGACACTGAAAAGAAGTACAGTGTAACTCATCAGGATGCGTATGCCATAATATGGGCATTAAAACATTTTAGGGCTATCATATTTGGGTATGATATTACAGTGTGTACTGATCATCGTCCTTGCCTAGAGTTGTTTAAAGGTAAGAACATGACAGGAAAGTTAGCAAGGTGGCACTTAACTATTTTAGAGTTTAACCCCATTTTCAGCTTTGTGCCAGGGAAGATGAATGTAGTGGCAGATGCACTAAGTCGGCAGACTGTTAATGCAGTGACGACATTAAGTACAATATCCCCAAAGAAGTTAAAGGTGGAGCAGAGGAAAGATGCTATGTGGAAAGTGGTAATCTATGCTCTAGAGTCGGGGGAAGAAGTGGAAGTACCAGGATTACCATTGAGAGTAACAGACTTTATCCTTAAGGATAATATTCTACACAAGGTAACTACGGTGGATGGGATTGAACACCACAGGATAGTAGTACCAGGGACACTAGTAGCTACAGTGTTGAAGCTCCTTCATGACGCTCCACAGGCAGGTCATAGAGGGAGGGATGCGTGTCTAGGGGAAGCTAGAGCGCGATATTTTTGGTTGAGGATGAGGGGTGACATAGAGAGTCATGTGCAGAAATGTGTGTCATGTGCAAGACACAAGGGGACTACGGGACCACCCGCTCCTCTGGTAACATTTCCAAGTCCGGCTAAACTATGGGATGTGGTAGCCATAGATGTGTTGCAACTACCTACTAGTTATCAAGGTTCGAAATATTTGTTGACATGTGTAGACCATTTTAGTAGGTTTGTGGTATTAGTTCCTTTAAGGGATAAGTCAGCATTATCAATTGCTCATGCATTGGTAAATTCTTTGTTTTGCACCTACACTATTCCCAGGGTGTTGTTATCAGACAACGGGACAGAATTCAGAAATAGTGTTTTGGAAGAAATTTGCAGCTTGTACAGTATTAAGCAAGTATTTACGGTAGCCTACCATCCACAGAGTAACGGTATGGTAGAGAGGGTTAACAGGAAGATTTTGGAGGTACTGAGGCACCTTGTTGGATCAATTCAAGCAGGTTGGGAGGACTGGTTAAGTCAGGTAACTGCTTGTATTAATAGTTCTCTACATTCTTCTCTAGGGAAGACACCACATTACATTATCTATGGGGAGGACAAGGTTCTACCATATGATATACTGGTGGAGAAACCAGGACCAGTGTATAACGTGGACGATTACGTGAGTGTACAGAGACACGCGTTTGCCACGATACACAGAGAGGTAAGGAAGTACATGGAGGCTTCAAGGGCAGAGAGTATTGCTAAGCAAAATAAATACGCAAAGGAAATAAATATAGTAGAGGGAGATGTGGTGATGGTTAAGTCACCAGAGAGGCAGAATAAATTGTCTCCAAAGTTTAGAGGACCATATATTGTATATCAAGTAAAAGGAAATAAGTTAATGCTACGTGACAATATGACAAACGTAGATTATACGGTACATGTGGACAGGGTAAAGAAGGTCCCAAAAGAAATGATACAGAAATAGAAACGGAGGTAGAAGACGAAGATAGGATGCAATTGAGGTCAGGAAGGCAAATAAACAAAATAATCTAATATATGAATTAGTTCACAGAAAGCATGTGGCAAGGGGCAATGTTCTGCGTGGTGTTGGGCGCAGCGTTTGTTGGTATCAGGAGTACAGAGGACCACATAAAACCGGGCGCGTTAGTTGGCAATGATGGGCGGCTTGAAGTTGTTACGGATGTGATAACAGTAAGACTTAACTTGGGAACGTTATTGGATCTTAGTAAAAAGGATAGTATGTTTCAGTTACAGTTTCGTAGGGCCATACATTATTCTTTTGCGGAATTAGATGTTTTGGTAAACAAGGACGACCTTCTGGAGTGGCAGATAAAGTTATAGTTACAAGAAAGGGTTGCACAGATAAAGAATATGATGAAGTATTCTCAGGAAAACTTACCTAGTTTTGAAGGGGAAATGAGACAATTAGCCCATGAGAAGATTACAAAGGGTAGGTCAAAGAGGGGTTTGTTTGACATAGGGGGAGTAATTGCAAAGGCTTTGTTTGGTACAGCAACTAGTGATGATGTGGAGGAACTAGGACGTAGAATGGAAATTTTACATAAGGTTATTGAAGAACAAGACAGAGTAATAGATGGTACATACTCATTGGTGTCTGAAGTTGCTGATTCAGTAAATGCGATAGTGAATAAGACGAATGACATAATTGTTCATATAGGCACAATAGCTTCAAGTGTAACTTTTGCGGAATTTGTTATAAATTTAAATCAATATTTGAGTATAGTGGAAAATCATATTATCAGGATGAATGCTCAAACAAGAAAATTGCTTCATAATCTTAGAAATGCAGCTCTGGGGGAAGTCGATTCTGATCTGATATCGGTGAATAAACTTAAGAAAATTATAGAGATTGCAAAACATGACTATGGGTTAGAGCCATTTTTTGAAGGAGATTCGGTATCGTATTATTATCCATTGCTGGAATCTTGTCTAACAACTAATACCATTCTTATTCATATCCCAACTAAACATCAGGTACATTTCAATATCTGATCAGTGAAGCCATTTCCTATGAGGTTAGGGGCTGAGATCATGATGTTGAACGTGGATTATGATTATATTATTGTATCAAAGGATCACACGCTGGTGGTTGCAGTTACCAAGGAACAGTTAGAAGGTTGTCACACAGCGTATTATCATTTGAAGGTTTGCCCTGCTATAAATTTTGTTTTTACAGGACCAGAGGAGTCCCAGTGTGAGTTGTCTTTAATCCAGGCTGATGCTTCCAGTGCAATTAAACATTGTGAGTATAAGAGACCGAAAAGGGTTTCGGAGATATATGTAACGTATTTTCAAGGTATTGCCTATTATACTTTCACTAAGATAGCAGCAGCTACTATTATTTGTGAAGAGGGCCCTTCTGGTGCAAGGCTGGTGTCGGAGGAGGGTACATTTGTTATCCCACCAGCATGTTCATTTATTAGTAGTACTAAAACAGTATTAGCAACGAAGCATCACCTTGGATTAGTATTAAACAAGTCTGTTGAGTTTGTAAAGATTCAGCCTCCTCTACCTATAAATTTTACTGCTGTGGAAAGAGATTCAGAAAAAATAAGGTTAATAGAATTGTTAAATATGACTGAGGTACATCCTGTTATTGAATCTGTATTGCCTTTTCATTTGCAACGGGTAGCTGTGTACCCATGGTCAGGACTGACTGGAATTTTATTTATAATGTATTTTATATTTTCTTGTTATTTGTTTAAGCGTGTAAGGGTGCTGAGTGCTGAGGTAAAGAGGAAAAAGACTAGAAGAGAGTATAGAGTTGTACCAGACTCCACCCAGGTAAATTGATTGTAATTTTAATGTTAAGGACAACCCAACAACTAGGTAGTACACTACATGGTTAGTTGTAGGGACTTAATGTTAAGGCATGGTATGAATGTGTTTCATATTTTACTCCTATATAATAGGTTATTAATATGTTAGCATTTTATATTATTATAATATTATTGTACCGGTATATGTACTGTTTGTATAAATTCTTATTTTAAGGAAATAGAATTAAGTATCATCGCATCATCCATAGCGCTATATACTTTATTTTTATTTTGTTTTAAATCACCCATTGTTTCACCTTCTATATATATATATTGTATGTGTTCTAATATTACAAATGTCTAGTTTAAATCTAATATTCAGCATAGGAATTGTTGGCAGTAGATTCAATTTTATTGTGAACTACGAGGACGTAGTTTGGTAGGTAGCCGAGCAATGTATCAGTGTATCAATATTGTATAATGTATCAATGTTGTATTCATGGTAGCAGTCACGTAGGCTCTAGTATATGCCTGATGCTTGCTGGTCAAAGACTGCAAGGTGTTAGATCGCATCCTGTGTATTTGATGACAGAGAGGCGTGGGTTCATTGACACTAGTTCCAAGATCTGAATACTAGATTGTGCTCTGTACATTATCTGTTAATGTTAATCTTTAGGTTATAAGTAACTGTTACTGTAATTGTATATATAGAGTTAGGGACAATATATGTTTGCTCATTCTATTCTTGTATAACCGGGTAGTTTAAGGTTGTATATATCATGTATAAATGCAGTGTTACTTTATCACAAACCTATAACCTATGAGGGGGTGTGGCTATGTCACAGTGCCACGCCTGACGTGTGTTTGAGGCGAGGAGTGTATTCCAAGCCCTACCTCAGGTTAAACAGGTTATATTGAATATTCCTCTAATTGTTCATAGCTTGAGACCGAGTTGGTCTAGTATATTATAACCTGTAATCTGTAACTGATAAATAAGCTACATCAGTAAAGAGAGACAAGTCCATGAGTTTACTCTAAAACCTTTGAGTACTAAATATATTCCCCAGTAAGAATAATAATAATAAGGGTACTTCATCAACGGTATGAGTAAGTTAGTTGATTGAAGCAGAGACTACAGAGACTACAGAGGATAGTAAGTCTGTACAGTTGGCTGGTAAGAGATAGCCATACTGAAGTATAATTGAGAGTCCGTTGGTATGTTGGTATATTCAACAGGAGTGACAAGCTGAGTACTGCACGAGAAGCTGAGTACTGGACCCCCCACGGCTACACCCTTGACAGAGTGTCACGTTGGACTGGTTCTCATGGGTTTCGATTTTCTCCTGCCAAGACGGTTGCTATGCACTTCTGCCGCATCCGAGGTGTCCACCCTGATCCGGACTTATTCATGTATGGTCATCGGATACGCTGTGTCGAGGAGACTCGCTTTTTGGGTCTCCTTTTCGACAAACGTTTGACTTGGGTTCCCCACTTACGTACACTTAAGGTCTCTTGCCTCAAGGCTCTTAATCTGTTGAGGGTTCTGAGCCATACTACCTGGGGGGCTGATCGGGCCACCCTCCTTCGCCTATACCGTGTTTTTATTAGGTCAAAACTTGATTATGGGTGTGAGGTGTACTCCTCTGCCACAGATGTCCGTCTCAGAGTTTTAGACCTTGTTCATAATGCTGGAATACGTTTGGCAACTGGAGCGTTCAGGTCATCACCAATCCCCAGTCTCCTGGTGGATGCTAACGAACCACCTCTAGATCTCCGTCATCAGTCCTCAATGGTTCGTTGTTGGCATCGATTACATTGACTTCCCGACTCCCTTCCTTGCTTGGCGGTGTCATCTGATATCATGTGTAATTATTACCTTTCACATTCTCATACACCTTGGCCGGGTCTTCCGGGTCAGGAAGGCTATGGAGGAGATAGGAATAGAAGATTTCCAGATTCGTCCTGTGAGGGTCCCCAGGGTGGCTCCATAGGCTTCTTCCAGATTCAGATTCAGATTTATTTATTAAGCTCAGACTTTTTACAAAGTATGGAGCACAATTTCCATATACAATTTACCCAATACACATACATTTCATTTATCATAATATACTAAAATAGTTTTAGTACTGCCTTGACGAACATGGCTAAGTTATTTTGTATCCTGTACCTAGAATCCTGCAATAGCTGAACAAACTTAAATTGATTTGGTGCACTTCTATAATACATAGGTATGTATTGATTTCTCAATCTCAATATTTCTTGATTCCTACATACAAACAAGACATGGTATTCATCTCCCAACTCATTCTCATCACATTTCGTACAAAATCTATTTTCGCTTGGTGTGTTGTTATACCTACCGGTGACAATAGGTAGTCTATGGTTACCTGTTCTAAATCTACACATAGAATTTCTTCCTTGTTCTGATAATCTTATTAAATAATTTTGAAATATAAACTGATCCTTATGTAAAATATATGTACGGCATGAAGATTTATTGAGTAACGTGGCATTCCATTCTGTTATCCATTGATCTTTAACATTCCTTTCAAAGGCAAGTTTCACCCACCCTAGATTACTTCCATTTTGTTCAAGCCATATACCAGACATACCTGAGTCATCTAACAATGATTTTACATACTTTATCCAAGTTGACCTAAAGCTATTTTCATCATGCATTTTCAAAAGACACTGATACATTATGTGACTAAATTTTCCTTGTTTACTATTAATTAATCTTAACTAGTAACCTAGCATTCTACTTTTAATGTGAACATTGACAGGATATTTACCTACTTCTCCATATGCCATAAGATTACAAGTGGTCTTTCTAATGCCAAGAATATGCTTAAGAAATGTTAACTGTACACTCTCTATTTCCTTGTATATCTTATATCCCCAGATCTCACAACCATATGTACTGGCAACACCAAGGCATCGAATAATTCTAATTGTAAATCAATTGGTAGACTAAATTTCCGACATTTTGCAATCAAACTATACATTGCTCTCCTTCCTTGCTGACAAAGATACTCCTGACATATCTTAAAACTTCCATTATAGTTCAAAGTTACACCCAAATATTTATATTCATCTACTACCTCGATTTGTTCCCCTTTAAATTGAAAATTATAATTTCTTACATAATCTTTCCTCTTAGTAAATACAGTTATTTTAGTCTTTCTACAATTTATATCTAACTTCCACCTATCACAGTATGTTTCCATAGCTTTAAGTGCATTGATAATACCTTTTTCATCTTCAGCCAAAATAATAGTGTCGTCTGCATACATCAGAACGAGAACTTTGAGCATAGTGTCAATCCATTCATCACCTATTTTAACAAAATCACAGTTGTTGTCAAGTAAATGATCTTCAATATCATTTACGAACAAAGAAAATAACATTGGTGATAGGATTTCTCCCTGCCTTACCCCACTATAGCTTACAAAATAATCTGAATACTCCTGGTTACACAAAACACATGACTTAATATTATTGTACATATTCTTGACAACTCTCATAACCTTACCATCAACTCCTACATTTAGTAATTTGTACCACAAACCATCCCGCCAGACAAGATCAAAAGCTTTCCTATAATCTATATACAAACAAAACAATTTCTTCTTCCTGTTCAAAAACAAATCAATCAAACTCTTTATTACAAACACATGGTCTATAGTGGAATATCCTTGTCTAAAGCCTGCCTGGATTTCTTTAATAACTTGGTTTTCTTCACAAAAATCAGTCAATCTTACATTTAACAGGGTAGTAAATAACTTTCCTAAACAACTTAAGAGTGTGATGCCTCTGTAATTATTCACATCGTTAATTTTTCCAACATTCTTATAGATAGGTACAATGACTCCAACTAACCAGTCATCTGGTATGTCTCCTGTGTCTAAAACCTTATTAAATAATTTAACATACAAAGGACACATCACCTCCTTTGTGCTCTTAATATATTCATTTATAATATTATCAACACCACTGGCTTTATTATTCTTAAGCTTACTAATGCACCTTAGCACTTCATCTTCAGTTACATTTTTATTTAATGGGGCATTACATTGGAGGTCAATATTTATTTCTAGGTGTTCATTACCATGTTCTGTTTCACCTAGTCGCTTAAAATGTTCCTTAAACTCCGTGACCAAAATTGGTATGTCAGCTTTTTTCTTTGTTTGTTGCAAAATTTGCCAATACAACTTGGAATCTTTGGTTTTAGCATTTCTTAACTTTGAGATGAAATCTTGTTTTTCTTTTGTCTGTACTCTTTTAATTTCTTGCTTGTACTTCTTCCTCTTTGCAATCATGTCATTATAGGAGGTTTCGGTTTCCAAAATGTTGTTTTTATGTTTGGCTTTATGATATTCTTGTCTACTCACATAACATTGCTTGTCATAAGTTAACATTGTCCTGCTGTTCGATTTTTTTGTGATTTTTTTCGATTTTGGAGGAAAAGTTTTCAAGGCTGTATCCAAAAGTATTTTTTTCAACTCAATAGTTATCTCATTAACAGTTTTATGATCAGCATTTTCAATTACACTTAGAACATAGTCATAGTTTATGTTTTGGGTATATTCGTCAGTTTTCCTCTTATCCCATTTACCTGGTTTAATATTTTTCTCACCGAGATTCACTTTTTCTATTCCTCTCATTCCCATTGGAACAGAGGGATTCTGTTCCTTTTTCTGATAATTCTTAAGAGTAAAAGCTATACCACAATGAACATCCGAGAAAAGTGGGTCAAAATCATAGACCTTAAATGTTTGCACCATAGTTAAAAGTACAGGGGAACCAATTATATAGTCTACAACAGTATTAAAAACAGTAGTTGCCTTACCAATCCTTAAATCATCATCTACTCTCCCGTTAAATATACACACCATATTATTCTTGCACATATCCAACAACTTTTTGCCATAACTATTCACATTACTTGTGTCACATGAATACCTCTCTATAGGAATGTTATGCTTCATCAAATTACTTATCATGTCCAATATAATTGTTGACTGGTCATCATCTAGAACATAATCACTTACATGGTCAATGTCAGGAATAACATTCGTGTGTGCATTAAAGTCACCACATAATACATGATAATAGTCATCAACATAATAATCCAACAACAAATTATCCAATGATTCCAAAAGCTCTACACTTGAATATCTAGAATTACTTGGTGGGATGTAGACAGACGTAATAATCACATGTTTTTCTAACCCTAGACGAGCCTTATCAAGAATAAGTGATAGGTATGAATCTGAAGTCCCACGTATAAGTTTCAACCAATTCTTCAATTCACTTTTAGCAGCAATCATAATTCCACCTGATCTTTGTAAGCCGCTTTTGCTTCTTACACGATAGAAAATTTCGAAGTCAATGGTATCGAACGAGTCCTTCACATTCTGCATATCAATTTCATCACATTTTATTTCACTAATACACAGTAAATCATGGCTTTTACACAAATCAACAAACTCTGGAACTTTTAATTTGCTCTTAAGACCACAAACATTTAACGATAGAATAGAAATTCCTTTAACTATCACTGACACATTTCCCTCGCTACCACTAACTCCTGTCTTACCTCGGGGAACAGTATGTTTTGGTGAGCAAGGTTGTGCTCCATGCTTGTACTACACATTATTTTCCCACACGATATGGTCCATATGCAGTCGTTTCCAGTCCGGTGTCACGATACCTACTTTACTCAATTCGTCTGGAGTGTTGATCTCTATGGCACGGTTCGGTTCGTCAGTCAGCCAGGCCAGAATCTTGCCGTTCCTTGTTTTACACACAAAAAAGAATCTCTTCCTCCTCCAGTGGCTCGTTCCCTGTTTTTAGAACATGCCTTCACTCACAGGGAGTCCCTCCCTGTGTATACAGATGGGTCAAAGTCTGATGCTGGAGTTGGTTTTGGAGTTGTCTTTCTTGACTTTTGCCGTTGTGGTAGACTTCCTTCTGTCATGTCGATTTTCACTGCTGAGCTCTCGGCCATTTTATATGCCATCCAAGTGATTTTTACTCTCCTTCAGCCTTCTTTTACTATTTATAGTGATTCCTGTAGTGCCTTGCAGGCCTTGTGCAATTTTAACTCTCCCCATCACCTGGTGTTGGCCATCCTTGAGTGGCTTGTCCTCCTGGGTCGTCGTGGCCGCAAAGTCACTTTCTGTTGGGTCCCGGCCCATGTGGGTGTCGATGGTCATTAATGAGCGAGCTGATGCCCTGGCTAAGGCTGTGGTCTCCAATTCTCGGCCTCCTGCCGGGCGTCATCCTGTCCCTGCAGTGGACCTTCGACCCTATATAGATGCTGCCGTTCGTTCCTGCTGGCAGGACAGATGGGACGCAGTCGGGGCTAACAAGCTCCGTGACATCCGCCAACGCCTTGGTTTGTGGAGCTACAGCGGCCTGTCCCGCTGGTGGGAGACGGCTCTTGTCCGTCTCCGCATTGGCCACACATTATTGACTCATGGCTTTTTAATGGACAGGATTAACCCTCCCTACTGTGATGATTGTATGGTCCCTTTGACAGTGAGGCATATTATTGTTGAATGTCCCAGTTTTGGGGACCTGCGTCGTAGGCACCTCTCCGAGTACCGGGTGGGTGACGGTTCTTACAGTCTCTCCCTGGTGCTCGGGGAGGAGGCTTGTAGTGTGGGAGGGAACACCCTCTCCTATGTGGAGGAGGCTGGCCTCCTCCATAAATTGTGATTTTATTATACTTATGGTTTTTCGATAGTTTGATATTATTTAGTCTTAATTCTTTTTTATATATTAGTTAAGTTGACGCGTTCTTTTAGTAATGGTGTGTGTTTATAGTTTGTGTATAATTTAGTTATGATGGGTGTCCCTTTCGGGAGTCATTCTGTGATGATTGTTTGGATCCCCTTATTGCAAGTCAGGCACTTCCTAGTGGAGCGTCACAGTTCAGGCGACTTACGTTGGTTACATTCTCCTTAACTACTTCGTCTCTTCCTTTTACTAAAATGACATTACTAGACTTTCAACTTATAATCTGGTCAACTGTGAATTTTTTTTACCAATATCTATCATACTTACCTACAGTATGTTCCTTCAAAAGTAATGTACTGTTGCACTCAGAAGTAATGCTACACTCTGGGCTCGTGGGAAAGAACATCTTTAAAAAGCCGCGTGTAAACACCTTAGACTTGTATGTCCGGGAAACTGATAGCAGCTCGCAACTTCGAACTCATACAATACATCTCGTAGGGCTATTGTATTCAAGTCATATTTGAAGCTGAACTGGTTGTTGGTCTTTGTTGCTGATCTTTGTTAATATAGAATATATTATAATAAACTGTACGGTACCTCAAATCGAAATAGGCAATGACAATGCAATCATTTTTAATGCAGTTACGAAAAATCGAGAGCATTGTATAATTGACAACATCACAGGCTCTCAAATTATTAATTCTGCTCTAGGTATCTGATAAATTATATATTTTCGATTAAGAACAGGCTTGCAAAACTGCAAATTCTGTTGTAAAATCTTGTATATAGCTCAGAAACTGAAGTAAAGTCTCAAATTTGAAAAGGAGATCATTCTTGTGGTCTGCGACAAAACCAGTGGACTGATCAGGTTGTTCTAGCGAGGAGCTGCTTGTCGATAACTGGCTTTCATTATATTACTGTTACCCTTCTGGCTAGCACAGTAGTAGAGTCTGTGGCTGAAATTCTGTGGCCGAGCGTTCGATCCTTGCTCGGGACACCTTAAAAATGCCACTGATGACAGAGGTTACCACCCCTGTGAACATGGGGTGGGGGGTTTGTGTCGGCTGTCTGAGGTCTTTTTGCTTACGCAGCCATAGCCGAAGCTGACTCGGGTCTCACGTGGGTCAAGAGGACTCTGGGCCACTCATCATCCTTGTGGTGCGTGCTATAGTTGTGTTTCATACATACAGGCAGGTAAAAGGAAAAGTAAGGTAGTTTCACATCGAAAGGGGGTGAAGCGAAAATGTGTCTGCTCTGCGCATGACATCACAGATTATCCAGACTGTAGGTTCAGGGTTGATGGGGAGCTCAGTCAACACCACCGAGATATCTCGGTGGTGTTGGCTCAAGTCTCACACTACTTAATATATATATTATACGTAAGATAAACACACACTTTGTCTTTGTACATGTTTTATCTATTATCATCATTTTATCTACATATCTACGTATCTACATGTACTGTATTTGACATTTCTACATTTGTTTTTCATTCAGTATGATAATGTGATTAACTAAAACTAGATAAAATATCTGAGAGCGTATTACCTGAATAAAATAGCGTTGACATAAAAAAAATACTGACCGATCATCTACATTTTTAAATGCGATAATTACTGTACCTTGGTTGACCAGAATTCCTAGTTGATGGAAGAAGGTGTCCATGCTCAACTGGAAGGTTGTTCTGCGTCTAGTCAAGAGTGTCTTCATCATAATTATTAGCCACACTACCAGCAGTGAAACAACCAGAGACGTCCACACATAGGGTGTCAGCACAAACAGGAAACTCCATGGGTCGATTTCAGGAGCTCCTTTCTTTACTAACATACACCGATCACCGATGAACACCGATGAACTGTAATCTACAGCTTCCATCCTCTCAGCAGTTTGAGCAAAGGGCCCCAGACCAATATCCACCTCCTGTTTTGGGATAATTATTTACTGTAGAATAACATGGATGTAATACATAATACTTCACCGTTTTAATCACATTATTGTGAATAAATGTTACTAAAAATTTGATATTGATTTTTATAAAAAAATATATATATATATATAAATAAACAAAAATGTCGGAAAGTTCCATGATGCTATTGAGGTTCATATTTCAGGCAGGGGAGTTTGGGTTAACCCAATTTGTAATAATCCTCATTCATTATCTTATCCAAGCACAAACATTGTCATCATTTATATGCATTTTAACTTTATCCATAACTTGTTCATAACATGTTCATTGTTAGCAACCGCTAACCCTTCTGGCTAGCACAGTAGTAGAGTATGTGGCTACAATTCTGTGGCCCATAAAATCTGCTGAATAACAGAAGAGTGTGTGGGCTGAACACTAGAGAGGGAATGAAGGGCAGGTTTGGAGTCACAAAAAACGGCAGCATTCACTCCACGTTGACAAACAAGAATAACAGCATCCGGAATGGCATACAATTCACACAATGTTGAGCTGGAGTGGCACCAGCCTTCAGGAGGTGAATCCATGTCAAGTGAGAAAACGGCACAACCAACTTTACTCTCCACTTGCAATGAGACATCACTGTAGATGCAGTATGGATCAGTGATGGAGGACGTCACTGTTTCTATGTGTTCCAGAGCCACCTGTCGCTGTCGAAAAGGCAGTTCCGAAGTAGGTGTGAAGCTCACATTAGGCGTTGGTAGAATCCACGGAGGGGGCCGAGGGGGACGTCTGCAATCATTATATCTATATTAAAACTATGAAGCATAGAGGAAACAGACCTTAAAAAAGTACGTCCAGGAGTCAGTATGGGAGGGACCGGGTAGTTTGGTCGAAGAGAAGTTCTGACTATCTGAGAGTAATGGGATGAAAGATGTGGGAAATGGAGGCACTTGACAGTAAAGCAAGTAACATTAGAATAAATTATCTCCACTAATGGGGGAAGACGCAACTCACGCTGGATATTCACTATCCTGGTCGACATTGGACAATCAATAATTATTGTCATTGCTCCATTCAAAACATTTTCTAAAGTTTCAAGAGTAGCCCTGGTCCTGCTACTGGGATGGAGATGCCTGAGGAGTTGTTAGAAAGCCATTGAAGTGGTGTAAGTCGGCGCTGGAGACGACCCAATAAGTCATGGACAATGGGATGGTCTTGAAGTCTGGCAAGGACAATCGGCCAAATATTGACTGGCGCGCCAAGGTAGCGATACTGAACACATAGGAATGACAGTCCCTCTAATGGTGAACACTGGCCGAGCCTGAGGAAGGCGTCAGGGGAATATTCTACTCTTATTTGAGGAGTCAAGAAACCGCTGGAGTACCCTTGGTAAGGTAAAATGAACACAGATATCATCAGCATAGCACGTAATTGTAGTTCCAGGAAAATCAAGGAGAGAAGTGAGAAGCCGATACATCAGAATATTAAATAACAATGGGCTGAGAACACCCCTTTGAGGCGTACCAAGATGAAAACTGTGCAAAGTACTGAGCACACCACTGAAAAACACACGGGAGGTCCTGTTACTGAGGTACCTAAAATGACGTCTCTATTAGCAACATCGAAGGCACTTCGAAGGTCAATGATGGTCACCATACTGTCCCTGGAAAGGCGAGAGTACAGGTCGACTAGGCAGTGGTGTGTGCTCCACTGGGGAAGGAAACTAAACAGCTATTGAGAAAAACGATCCTGCAATCTGTACATGAGACGATTAAGTAAGATTCTCTCCATAACCTTACAAAAACAGGAAGTAAGGAAAATAAGCCTGAACTTCGCAGTGCCAGGCTTAGGGATGGGTATTATTGTGCTGCAGGTCCAGGTTCCTGGTACACAAGCGGAACGAAGACAAAAATTGTACTGGTGAAGTAGAGGGTTCCCAGGAACTTGTTGGTGTAGGCGCAGCACAGCATATGTAATACCATCATCACCAGGAGAAGAAGCTCTACCCCGGGAGAGAGCACGGCGCAACTCTTCCTCAGATATTTGCTCTGCATCATTGTCCTCATTTTGCAACAGAGCAGGCGTTAGACATAGCCGATGGAAAGCTACACGGGAATGTTTGTGGATGGGTAGATGTGGAGGGAGGATAAGTAGTAGGCTACAGCCGATTGTACCCTTATTATGCTTGGTGAATGTTAAACAAATAACATTCAATTCAGTAAAACTAAACTATTATAAATGGGACTTGCTCACCCTTAAACATTAGCCTACTTAGTAACAATGGATAGTGAGGGTAGGAATGAGTGGTTAGTAGGATAGACCAGGATAGAGGAGTGAAGTGGTGAGTGTACCCGCCCTTGTGGAGTAATAGATGCATGATGACTCAGCACTTCTTTATTATTCATAACAGTTTAACACAGCAAAATCAGATGCATAATCAACTACTGTTTAATACAGAGGCTGTAAAAAACAATAAATAGGTTGAATCGTACGTTTGGCAACTACCGACACCACACCACACCACGCACAAAGCCTTGGTTAAAATGACGTTAGATAGTATTTCACTCTTTTGAAGGTTTTAAAGTTATTTTTTTATGTACAGTCGGCGGCAAAAGTCCTGTCGCCTCACTTGCTTCACCGAGGCACGCGATGTTCATAGACTCGAGATTATTAGGTGTAGAAACGTGCGTATTTCTCGAGTCCATGAACACTGCCTGTCTCGGTGAAGCAGGTGAGCCGACAGGACTTATGCCGCTGACTGTACCTGCATAAAAATTATACCCATAGAATGCTTAAGCAATGTAGTTTCTTAATCTAAATAATACAAAATTATTATTATTTACCAATTCTCCATATTAATCTAATATATCAGTACGAGAATAACTTTTCACCTTTTCTCCATGACAGTCTTATTTATTATACCTGTAATATATTTCTTAATAGGGAACTGAACACTTTTTAGCATATATCAGTTGAAAGCTAAGAAAATTTGGCCTCTAAAGAGTCTTAAATATCACAGTATTTATCTCGCTTAATTGAGTGTGGCGGTCGGCTAGTTGTAACAGACAGCTACTCATATATGGTTATAACTTTCATTCTTGTTCCCTGAGAAATCCAGGTCAGTGCTAGGTTGAGAACTAGGTGGAGTCTCTACTCTACAGGTGGAGAACTAGGAAAAAAATTCTCCTCCATCTTACGAACTCTCCTTAACACTTGGGTGAGTGAAGTTTTACTATTAATTGAAGACTCATAGGCCTTCCAAGTTGTGCAGACTGGTGACCACCAAGGGACAGGACGTTTGGGAAAGTAGCCAGAAGTTTTAGGGATAGAATTGAGAGCGGCAGAGTGGAGTACATCAGTGAAATATGTTACAGCCTCATCAGAGCTACCAAAATCGGCTACTGAAGAGACCAAAGAAGTTAGTTTTCTAAAAAACTGCCAGTCAGCCTTCTCTAATTACCACCAAGGAAGACGAGACTGTGGTTCGTACTTGTTACCTTCTAAAAGTATATGGAAATGGTCACTGCCATATAAATCAGGCAACACTCTCCAAGTAAAATCTAATCCCTCTTCCTCAATAAAACAGCAACAGCCTGGAGCGGTGTTTCAAGCTCCAGGGTCGCGCATGGATTATCTCGACCCTGCCCTTCAAATGAATCGGAATAAAATGCAGAGTATGGTAGAAGACTGGCAGGAATGTAGTCCCCAAGCATTGTCTCTTGAAGAGAAACACATGCAAGAGAGAAGCTAGAGAGATAAATGCGCAATTCCTCCCAAGAAGCACGCAAGCCACGGCAATTCCACTGAAAGACCTTGAACAGTGTGTTACTTTGGTACTTGTTTTTGGGAAGCCACACGGAGGTACAGCCATGGCTGATAGTGCTTGACCAGGGTCCAATGAGTGTTGGAGAGTAACTGAACAGAGTTCGAAAAAGTGAGTCTTCTAAACTTCTCTCAACATTGAGAATGGTTTGGTAAATTCACTTGTTCGAACTCTGTTCTGTTGCTCTAAAACACTCCTTGGACCCTGGTCAAGCACTATCAGCCATGGCTGTACAGTCACTCATAAATTTTAGACCCCCCCCCCAGGCCAGTCACCTTTTTATACGTGTGATATCGGTTCTGGCAACAGTATACGTGATGTCAGTGATGGCGCTTGAGATATGAAGTTGATCTGCTCGACTCACTTTGAACTACGGGTAGGTGAGACGAAGCATGAGTTGAGATAATGTTTCGAGCAAACCACCCTTAATCCAAACACCACACACACCACCACCTCTGACGTCAGGTACAACGTTACCAGAACCGATATCACACGAGTTAAAAGGTGTCGTGCCTGGGGTGTCTTTACTTTTATGAGTGACTGTACTTCTCACTACCACCTCGACATGAGGGTTTATACAAACGATACGTTTTGTCTAATCCTGGGCCACTAGGAGAAGAGCGAACCCGAGGAGTAATACTTGGAGCAGTAATTGTGACCAGTAGACGAGTCCCTGAAGCATCTGATATGTTGGGAGAAGATGAAGGTATATGACTAGGGATATTCTTTGAAACAATTACATTAGTATTGTCCAGTGCAGCAATGGTATCACTGCTATATCAAGAGATTTATTAAGGCCACGAGAACGCTTCTGGTGAAATTCAGAGGAAATTATAGATGAGTCCACAGAGATGGCTGCCTTATAAGGAGGAACATCTATTGAGTCAAGTGCCTCAGAGGAACCATGAAGGTTCTCGTTCATCATTGCAAATCGGTAGCTGGAATCAACGCTCGTGATTGCAGGTGGATATGACAAGTGATAATTTATAGATGTGAACATTGAAAAATTAACTGAGGTGAAAATAAAAAATTGAAGAACATAGAAATTGAAGAACATAGAAAATCCACTCGACACTGGAGGAAAATGTATAAATATACTCGAGGACAATCGACTAGGAGAATATCGACTCCCGTGGACGTTGAAAAGAAAACTGGAGTCACATATATAGGGTAACTTAATTATTTAGTTAGTTAGCTTTTGCGTGTAGAAGCGAGTGAGTGTGTGTTAATATAATTAATTGATTTCATGTTGGTATCAATGGAATTTTTAAAAATATAGCAAAGCGATTGGGATTGGTTGTTTCATACACTATATCCTTTGATTCTATAATTATAAATGCATACATATCGTAAGACCTCACGTAAAAATTAAATATGTTGAAACAAAACACCTTGCAATGAGAATAAGGGGACAATCTAACCTCTGAAACCTTTTTTGAGCCAACACAACGAAGGTTGATTAATAAAACCGAGTAGCATATTAGTCAAGTCTGGAAGAGTATATTTCATAAGAAAAATTAGAGCCAATCAGAGCTCGAGCTGGCTGTCTAAGCCAATCAGCGCCTGAGTTGCAGTGGGGATGTTGGTGCAGGGAAAGTGGTGGTGAGGTTGGTGTGAGTTGGTGTTGATGGGGAGAAGGTTGTGGTGAGGTTGGTGTTGGTGGAGGTAAGGTGGTAGTGAGGTTGGTGGGGTTGTTAAGATGGTGATGGAAAGATGGTAGTGAGGATGGGGGGTGGGAAGTGGACTATTGATTTTTTCCCCTACAATATGTCACTAAACGGATCCCTTTTTATCTACACTGAGGTCGTCTGTGTCCTGGCATAATGTGTAGGATGAATCAGTTGTCCACTAACTTACCTCAGTTATTGACTCAAAATATACTATTCTATTCTGCACATAAGAAACACAGGGTTAGCCACAAGTCAATACAGAAAGATGGAATAAAACGGAACGAAAAAACTAAGAATCTAATTATTATTCGTCCTGTGATTCACGATTTTGTAGCACCCTGTATCCGAATTACCCTTCCTGATATCTAATATTTCTGTCGTAAGGATTTGAAGATTATAAAAAATAATGACCAAACTTTCCCTCCTTTACCTCCTTCTCTAAACCTGATCACACGCGATTCGTCTCATTCTCTCCATCCTTCTCTCACAATCCAACTCTCACTCCCTCACTCCTTTATTACACAGTTGTCACTTCCTCCCTGACCTCATCACACGCGTCTCCCTCCTCCCTGTCACACACTAGGAGGGATTCTCAGGTACTATGATCTGACTAAATTAGTTTAACACACAAACTCACACAACGAAAGCTCTGTCTGTCTATCTGTCAGTCTTTTCATATCCTCCTTCACTTCCCACACACTGCCCTTTACTTCCTTCCACCCTTCCTCTACGCCCCTCCTCCCTCTCTTCTACCCTCCTGTTCTTTCTCTAGCCTCTCACATCTCCCACATTAATCCCCTGTGTGACCTACACCCCTTGTCACCAGGTCATCTCTTTCTTATAAATAAACATCAAAGTCATGTACAGTCGGCAAAAAAAGTTTCGTTACCATCCTTTTAAAAGTGTGATGTAAAGTTGGTACACGCGAGTGTCTTATATACCTCCGTCACCCTCCCGGACGCATATTCATGTTCCGTAACCTATGTCATTCGCTTCCTCCTTCTCGTGGCCTTTCAGCCAATCACACAGCAGCGCGCCATATGAGATATATATAAAAATATTTCATCACATTGATTTACGTTTTTGATACATGAATAGATAAAAAATAATGTATATGCCTATCTACATTGCACATGGATTGAAAAAATGGATGAATAGAATAAGGAAGACATAGGTCATATTGTTTTCTTTTATTTACCTCAAATTAAAATTCGCGTCCATCTCATGTACAGTTGGATACATGAATGGGTGGTACAGCCCAAGTGAAAGATAGTCAATTTCTCCCAATATCAAGTTCCTTAGTGCCAAATAGCAGACATCAGGTGCAGAAGTCAGCATTGAGGATGGTAATAAAAAGCAAGTACCTGATAATAGACACTGGTTACTCAAATGGAACAAGTATCTTTCACCTGGGCTGTACCACCCATTCATGTGTTCAACTGTACTTATCTGGTAGTTGCATTCTGAACCAATTCTTATTCTAACAACATACGTAATTTACCGTATGAGAACTATATCTGTCATATATGCATTAAAATTGGCGAAAACATAATGGGTGAGCGTCCCTACAGTAAAATCAATAACTCTCTGATCAACACTCAGAAGTAAGATGTGAGTCAGGAGCAAAACAATTACCACACTGGGAATAGTTGTTGCAGTCCCTCCTCCCTTGACCAAACTCATAACAAAGGAAACACTGTAAGGGACTCTCAACAAAAAGCCTTCACCTCAACGGGTGTTAATGCGATCTGGGATATGCGAGCATGTCAAGGCTGGAATCGAAGAGTGGCACCTCGGCAACTTCTTCGAACTAAGGATTCTAGCACCACCAAAGTCAGAGGGATTATTACAAACACAGTTTGCAAAAGATATATATATAAATTAATCACGAACACCACTATACAAAATCAACTCGAACACCACACACCACTTGAAAGACAGCAGCTTCTCAATAGGATAACACAGAGTTAATTGTACAATGGGAGGAGGCAGACCAGACGCTGCCCAAGCGCTGGTTTTGCTCCAAGAGAGAAGAAGACAGAGGAGGCTCAGAGCTCCTATCAGTTCAAAGTGCAGCTCCGTTCTGCCACCAGTCAGTTCGTCCACCCAGACGAAACCTCGGTTAGATGGCGCTGCCGGTGTTGAGAAGTGAAGATGGCGCTGACGTCGATATCCCAAGGAAAGGAGGGGGGGGGGGGTAAAGAAACTGCTGAACAAGCAGGTATACTCTCGCCCTCCACTAATACACCACATTACTATTAATGAAACATGAAAATATTACTCCACAGGAACATGGGAATAAATGTGTATGAACAGGGTACACAAAGTCAATGAAACATAAGTTGATATGAGAGAGACAGAATATGAATTCAGCTGTCGAGTATTTCGCCCCTTACAGACCACTAGAAAGTGAGGATGATCATATTTTTACTGCCTTTTATCTTTGTTACTCGTTGGATATTGTCTGGACACATAGCGAGAATGTTCTCTTTTGAGATTTCATACAGGTCTTCATTATATATACGTCCCTTACTATAATTAAATATGCGATGAGGTTTCATAGACTCAAACATACTATCAGAAGGACAGGGGAGATTGAGGTGTATCATGGCCTGTGTAAGATCTTTGGCTCTGATTAAAACACCCTTATCATATTTCTTTATGTGGACCATTGGTAGTACTCCAATTTATTTCTCTACATATCGGGAAGCATGGATAAGGTTACCACGTCACTCCCTGTAGTAAGCCACAAACTAAAAGGGTGTACAGAGTCATCAAAGATGTTAGGGCTATAGTCATTGTCACTGTCAACTACATTGTCTCAAAGGACCTGGCAAAAAAAAAAAAAATCTGTATAATTTGTATAATATGGGATATTGTAAATTACCAATAAAGAATATCAATCAAACAATATATCACATTGGTGGAGTGCATCATCAGAACTTTAAAGTGGGTATCCCCCACAGTCAGAGATTTTTTTGCCTCAAAATTTGCTTTAGTAGCAGCATTTGCATTGAAAGTAATATAGCACCGATTAGACCTACAGTCACAGTCATAAGTGATTCGGATACGAAGAACCATTCGAAAACACATACAAATTGAGTGGATAGCGCCATATGAAAGGGATGCAAGTACATTTATCAACATTAACGTGTCAACACCGCTAATAGAGTTTATTGACACAACATCCAGCCTTCTGCATACTACCACGACCAGAGAGCGACGTCTCGAGTTCCTGGTCGACCACCACTAGAGGAAGAGATTGGGAATGTTCTTTATCCATATATCATTGACTTGGTGTTATTGGCCCCACGATCCAAGAGCTACTATCTACCGGACAGATGAGGGGACCGAGCGCTGGTTACCATGGGTAGGGTATCTCTCCCCCTACATTTAATCTTACCCTGCACTAATCTTATTTATGCCTTTGTGTTGAAATCCATGGACGCATTTGTAGTAGTGATGCATTACTAAACATTCCTCTACTGGTGAGCATTTTCCACATTAAAGTCGGAGTGGGTGTTCACTCAGGGTTGCCAGGTCTCGCTTCCTGGAACAGGTCAAACATTTTATCATAAAGGCCAAATTTAAGGTCAAACCTAAATCACCGGAAAATATTATTATAAAATACTATTTTTCGGTCTACTTGCCAGAAATGCAGTTTTAATGCAAGAATTTTGTTCACTAAAGAAACGAACACAAAGACAAAGGTGCTTTGAGCCAGCAATATCAGTGGACTCATCAATTAATAAGGAGTACTTACTACTTTTCAATTCGCTGATCAACTACTCCAGGACTGAAATACTCACAATGTTTTTTTCAGAATTGCAGAACACTTTGTTCTGTGCAACTTGACATTTTCTAATGCCTGGCCTTTACTAAATTCACTAACAATTTCAGTATAATGATATACGGAACTAATACTGCTGTGGCAAGCAATGCCCACTGCATATTTGACTTCAAATATTTTCACTTGATCACGTTGGGCAGTAGGTTTTGTGCAGAATTTTTTCATGATGCCACTGTCAGACTTCAACACTGATTCTGAAGCCTTTCTGTGCTTCTTCGTACCTTTACGTAAGACTAGGTTACTTTTTTTCATTGTGTTAAGTGTACATTTACACAGTCTGCAGTAGCCCGATCCACCACGGTTTGTTACCTACTTGTGATCCTTTTTCCACTCCTCTCTGTAACTCTTTCCATCACTGTAGGCACTTTTCCATTTACCCATCTTTACTAATTAGGGGTAAAGAAACTTCCCTGGAAAAATCTGTTGGAACAGTATACTACATCCAGTGGAAGGCAGATAGAGACTGCCCGACTATGCCTTCAGTCTTCACGTACTATAGACGGGTACGTCGGATCTCACCTGAATAGAACACGTCCAACCGAAATTTGTACGACAGCTATGATGCACACCAGTGTTATTTGAAGGGTATTTTATATTAAACTAAGCTTCTTTTTTTATATGTTTAAGATTAACAGCAAGTACCATGGCATTACCGAAACAGGCTAAAAAAAGATCAAATTCAGTTGGCCTCAAAAACAGTAAGACTGCAGGCCAACCACACCTAAAAAAGGTCAGAATGGCCTTAAAAGGCCAAACCTGGCAACCCTGTACAGTTCACTACTGAACAAGTCTTTCGCGTATAGAAAGTCCTCATTGAAAGTTGCATTACACTTAATCACTCGTCTGTCCTCGTTAATCCTTGCAACCTTGTTTAAAATCCATGATCCGTAAAATCGAGGACTTCTTCATGCTTGTATAGGGAATCCATGTTCAACACAATGTCACAATGCATCGTAACGTGATAATGATACCAGTCATTAAACTGCTACAGCTACGTAGAGTTTTTATTTCGAGTTTTTATTCATATGTATAGATATTATAATTAGTTACAGATACTAATATGTCATTCAGACACTGGATCTGTGAGCGAAAAAGATATATTGATCGATTTATGGCAAGAACGAAAATGGAGATAATTGTTTGTGTTGGATACAGTGTCAGCTCGACTCTGGTTTGTACCACAAGCTGTCATTGGCTGAGAGACCTGAAGCAGCCCAGCAAGCGTTCTGATTGGCTGAGATTGATTGATTGATGGGTATTAGGCGCCGCAACATCGAGGTCCTATAGCGCCAGAAAAAAGTTGATAGAGAGGTGTGACGGGAAGCAGGAAGGAAATAAAATGAAAAGAGGGACAGTTGAATAACTGAAAGATGGGAACTATTTAGTCTGGTCTCTCACTGGCGACCTTCCTAGCATGGGAAGCCCTCTCTCCCCGATATCAGGCCAGAGCAGGGGCCGGAGCCCCCTCTAGTCTAGCTCGCCAGGTCTCAGAGACACCCAAGCCCCCCCACCTCGGCAAGGCGGTTCCCGTTAGGGGGGTGATTGGCTGAGAGGACCCATATGACACCTACATAGTTGGACTTTGTTACTAAGCATTCGGGGTGCCTTCAACATTCCTCCTGTCCTGTCTGGGTGATTTATCCAAAATAGCTCTATTTCACTTATTTCCTGCGTCTACACTTAAATGCCTAGAGACTTAAATTTTATTCTGTAATCACCAGCAACTCTTCCTCTTTTGAATAAGATCAACCCCAGCTTTCTACGACTCATGGGTGCAAAGATATGATGTGAGGAAGTTATGTAACTTTTGGCTGGAGAGCGTGGTGTGTCTGTAAGGATGCTTGACTCAGTCCTGGCTAGGTGGGGTTGGTGGGGCGGCAGGTGGTGGAGGGTGTTGCCGGGCAGCAGAGGCGCATCAAATCGAACGCGAGAAATTAATATCAAAATTGACAGCTATCACCCAAACATTTACACACTGACTGAGTATGGCTATCCCATTGACACACTATTGGCAATAGCCCAGTTCTCCCAATTCCACCACAAGTGGCTATATTTTCACGGAATTGAGAACATTGGCTAATGCCTACGCCCGGAATGCTCTACAGAGTCATGAACTCATTATTGACGTCATATCCAGATACCCGAGCAGCTCCGCAGGGTCGGCACATGCGATCCCCAGACTGGAGGGGTTAAATTGTATAACTATTGAATTAATGAATGGAGATATATTAGTGACGAAGGTATACAAAGCAAAGCTGGAAAGAAGGAGGGGGAGGCCGAGGAGGAAATGAGAGGATGAATTTGAAGTGGCTTTGTGTACTAGAGGAATATATATATGGGAGAGTGTTTGGCTTGCAAGAGCGAGTAATTTAGACCAAAGTGGTGAATGGAAGAAATTTCAAGACCACATGCACCAATGAAGTCAAAGATTGAGTAGGTGAAGTGATTTTGTTGAGGATTATACTACATATTTTCCTCTCACTATGCAGGGTGTATAGGATACATTTTCTATGACAATGAACTTTACATTACACCATTACACATCAATTTGTCTTACCTGCCTTGTGATTTGTCCCACCATTCCTGTCCAGGATCCATCAAGGAGTCTGTTACCCCAGCTGTTGTCAGGTGGCTGAGTAAGCTTATACCTTCGACAAACATACACCAAATTTTTAATTGTGGTAACTTTCATCTGGCAATATATGAATAATTGTGTCTCCTCCAAATTTTTTTAAACCGAATGTAAGCCTGTTAACGCTTCGATTTTTTTTTTTTATGTGAAACAAGCCTCCATTCGGTTCCATGATACTGACTGATTATTAGGGCTTCGAGTCTTATCTTTATTAAAGTTAGAACATTATTTTTTTAGTAATCTAAATTGTTAGAATATGTTCCTCTGATTATTATATACTGTACTTATTAATAGATGGGGGGGGAAATTTGTAGTATGGCAGCTCAATTTAAAGTAAATTTACATTTTTGGCAGCGTAACATTTGGTATTGTTGATCGATTGCTACTAATATGGGAAAAATACATTTCTTAATTCCAGCATTAGAGGGGGCAGGCCTACGAACACTGCCCCCTCAAAATAGATCTTTTTATATTACACTTTGGAGAGCATGACTGATATTTACATTAATTATTACTATTATACAACATAACAGAAATATGCAACATAAGAAAACAAAATATCAAGAGTTTCCATTTAGCAGAGTTAATTACTTTTAAGAAAAAAGTTGAAACTCACAATGGTAAATCACCTTATATCATGTCACATATTTAATAATTAAGCTTGATATCTGTAGGAATTCATTATGCGCTACTTGTTGGATTTGTTGTTTCTTGTTGAGTATGGTGGGAAAATCTGTAAGCAGTTTGAGGCATGTTTGATATGTTTTAGTTAGAGTATAAAGTGAGGGGACGTGGGAAGGAGTGTCATGCTGTGGTAGGGTATAAACAAAGTTAACCACAGTGACCACAGGGCCACTATGGCATAAGCTTACCCCAGGAAAGATGGGGTGAGAATGAGACACAGAGGGCACGCCTGGAGATTTTTTATTTTTTTTAGTGAAATGGATACAAGACTCTCTCTCACCGGTGGCATTGTTCAAGGGAAAGAGACAATACTGAGTACCTGTGATCAATTAGAAAAGTTTATAAATTTAACAGACTTACTCATGTGAATGTAACGTAACGATAAATTAGTACCATCATATTCCTACCGTTCGGAGGCACAATGTAGTCTCTATTTGTTTGAGGCTTGGCTACCGGCCATCATGCCATGTTGCTGGGATGTAGGATGAGCCTCCCTCACTAAATGTCGCTTGTGTCGAGCGCCTCGTGCTAACACTATAGAGCACTATTGTCTGGCCTGCCCTAGAGACCCTATAGAAAGAAAGACTGGACAGCCAACATTTTCTGCTGCTCGATGATTGGTTGGTTTCACAGGCGCCATCTTGGTTCTTCCACCAATATAGTCGAGACTGATCACCTACGGATTCGTTACAGAGAATATCTCGCTACATACTGAGGAATGTGACTAATTGCCTGATATGATATTGTTTTAGTTAATTAGGTACATTTTTATTAGAACAAATGTAGGCTTATGTTGTATAACAATCCTTACACATCTTTATATATGACTGCTTCCGTAAAAACCGGCACTAGCGTCGAATGGCAATGGTGACGAATCATTCTGTTAGCTGGTACTAAATATGGTGTGTTGTGGTTGTTTTACTGGTGCTTTTTTAGTAGAAAATATGGTTGGTTGTTCTGCATATGGATATCAGAACAAAAATGGACCTCATATGCGTCTGTTTCGGTTCCCAAGAGATGCGGAGAGAAAAAATATTTGGGAAAACAAGGTCCGAAGAGTGAACTGGTCTGCCAATGAAAATCATAGACTCTGCCAGGTTACTAATATTAATTTTACTTGTAGTTTATCCTTTAATACAATTATTCACCATACTTTAATATACACAGAAGGAGACACCGTGAAGGAAAACTATTATTTTTATAAATAATGTGAAAGTCATTTAAGCTAATGGGTAGCTGGAAATGCGGTATAACTGCAGATTGCAGAAGAGTTTAACCTGTTTTCCCATCTTTTCTTTTACATTTTCATGTACATTTTTAATTGTTATATTCATGTATATATACGATGTTGATATACGATAATTAAAGCAAAAATAATGGCTGAAAATGGTTCAATGATTAGTTCCAAATATTAAAAAAAACATCAAGATAGAAGTTTTGAATTGCGAGTGTACGATCGATACCCTTAGCCGTATATTGTCATAATAATCAGCGTGGTTACGTGTCCTGAGATGTTTAACTCTTAGTAATATAAAAGTTAAAGTAATCTAATGTACTTAAACTGGTATATAGAATGATTTTTTCCTCGTATGGAGAAATATTGTTCACTATTACGTGACTCTTTATGAAAGTGGATACAATGATGATAATTGGTACTTTTAATTAAGCATACGAATGAGATGTGACAATGCTACATGAATATTGTAACCAGTATCCACTTTTAGTGTTTTTAATCGCTGAACTCTAAAACATATAAACACTCGACATTCATCTGTCTAACGTTGTCTGCAAACTCACTCATCTATCTTTATGTGCTTCGATATTAGCGTACATAATGTTTAGAGCTATATACCATATTGCTACATATTTATATCATAAAACGACATCACCTAGTGCAAACACAGAGTTAAAAATACTTAAAAATAATCAATAATAGGCAAACAATTGTAATCTGACTGGTGGTATCTGGCAACGTGACGCTCATCTCTATAGTAAATAAAGAGATTGACAAAATTAACTCCGATATCACAAAGATGGCGACTGTCCAGTCTCTCTTTCTATAGGGTCTCTAGGTTCCGACACGTGCTGCCCCTGGGCCTTCCGTTTGATGTGGTTTGTCGACACCTGCTAAATCACCATGATTTAGAGGAACTTCTGGTAGGCCACCCTCGTTTTGGTGGACTTAGATAGGTCACAATGTAAATATTTGTTGATTGAATGGTGGTCGGTATGTTGACAAAACAGTATAAACTTCGTAAATATAGGCTGCCTGGCTGTCAGTCGAAGAATTTGTCGTCAAACTCCCAGTATTTTGAAACTGCCTCAGCTAGGTGTGCTGTGCATATTCCGTGAACATTTCATCTCCCTCGTAGTTCCCACTATCGTGGGCATAAATACTGAGCTCCGTACTTGACACTTGACAGATACTCATGAATTGTATGATAAACGTTGTTCACCGACCTCTCATCCTTCTCTCAAGTCATGCTCATGTGCTCCCTCCCGTGCACTCTCAAGTCCCACCCCTTTCCTCCTTTCACAATCACAATGAGATAATGAAGCTTGCGGCTTCCTCTTGTCGAAGGAAATATAATCATAAGATTCGAGATCCAATTTCACCCATAAACTGATTTAGTTTTATTAAATTCAGACAACTTGCAAATTCTACCCCATAAGACCTCGCATGTCCCCACCTATGTGCGGACTGGGGTCATAAGTACAGTTGCCTCCACTCGTAGCGATCCCAGTCTCAGATGTGTGTAGTGACATGTGGCAGGACTGGGTTTGTTTACTATTGGTCAGAGTCAGTGAATGGACTCGACTAACCCTCGCTATAGTCTCCATATGGATGCTATATAAATAGATTTGTCTATCAAAAAATGCATACGTTTCCAACATAATTTCAAATACAACAGAAACTAAAAAATATAAAATATAAAACTCAATTTGCATTGTTTTATGCGAAAAAAACCGCGTAGCGAGGTGTAACTTCTGACAGGAAGGAAGGGAGAGGGTAGTGGGAAACGGGGGATATGGGGATGTGCGTGTCGGTGTTAAGTTGTGATGCTTCGAAACTTCTTGTTCAGTGAAACAATCCACAAAACCGCATATTTTAGCTAACATTTAATAAAATTGTATTGACCAATATTTAAGTGCTCCCCAATTAAAGTTAGAAGGGATATATATATATATATATATATATATATATATATATATATATATATATTAGAATAGGCCAAAGGTGTTTCACTGGCATCCAGTGTCTAAAAGAATTCCTGTTTGACAATTATTTGACTTACAGGTCATGTGATTTACATCAAAATGATCGATGTTATATTCTCACTTTGCTGAAATAATTTCATAACGTTGTAATAATAGAAAAATAAATAATTATCTCGATCACACACATGGTGAACGACGTGAGCAGTTATTACACAGGGATTTGACTCTTATTGCTTGCCAACAGTGGTTCTTAAAATAAATTCCAGTAATACAGTTGATGTAACAGATATTTATTTGTATTACTTATGGTAGCGTAAAACATATTTATGCCACATGGGATTCTGTGAACTATGCATGCCGCTGGTTCATTCACATGGGTTAGAATTAATTAGTCTATTACCAAAGTTCAATGCCAACCCTCCACCACCACTACTACCGAACTTCACAAAATATCCTCAGGTTTGAAACTAATCCACGTCATCCGGTCGTTTTAGACAGGGTCACCGATAAGGGTTGAATCTCGTTATAATAATACATGATAAGGAAACCGCTATCTGCTTTCCTTATCCTTTATCGATCGTTATTCATCATAGAATATATAGGTGGAATGGTTTGTTTGGTGATCAGCACAGAAGTAACCAATCACAGGCCAGTATCATTATGGGAGATAGCCAATCATAATGTTAGGAAAGGTATTGAGGCCACCACCGAAAGTCTAACAAATTAGACTCCATCTCGACTTAGCCGAGGTAAGACATGAATCGTCACGACAGCCAGCTTGTTTTAAGAGGTCGGATTGTTGGACTGAAGGAAAGTGGGTTGAGCATACGGGCCATCGCTCATCTACTTGGTATCTCCACTTCGACAGTGAAAAGGTGGACCCGACGGTTTGAGGAAAGCGGAAACCTGTGCAACCTGGGTATGTATTGAAATTTTGTTTGTTGACATTTATGTGCAAAATACTATACCTAACAATCTGTGCACAACATTATCCATTACACGGAATGATAATTACCTATATAGAGGGTTTCGAAAGTCTTTCACCCGACTTTGGGATTAATATCCAATAAAATAAACCCAGTTTATTCTTTAGCGAAGTGCATACACAATGAAATTAAAAATAAAAGCATATGTCTGGCCGCGCCACCCTGTAGTTGGCTATCTTTGCTTTTACAGATGGTTACATAATGAACTGACTTGGACTAACACATTGTTTAAAAAAACTTGTTTTTTTTTTATTAATATTATTTCCTAAGTCTGAAGGAATTTTGAAGCACCCTGTCAATGTATAGCCAATCAACATCCCCCAAGGACGATCTAATCTCATGGAAGAGGTAACACACACAAATACAAGTCCAGATTGTATATTCACTTATTTGTATTTAAACGAAACCTTTGCTCCTACAGCGAAAAGACCACGTCCCCGGATAACAACACCAGAGGAGGATGTTAGAATTCGGCGTGCCCCGACAGAAACCCGCTTCACGACGGCAACAGCCATTAGAGAAGCATTGAACTTGAATGTGCCTGCAACTACTGTTCGCAGACGCCTACATGAAGCGGGGATCCACCACAGGGTTCCAGCAACAAAGGAACGACTCACAGCTGCACACCGTGCCGGGATTTAGATTTTTGGTCAAGGGTCGTTTTCACTGACCAAAAGACCTTCAATTCCTTCAATCATGGCAGACTACATGTGTGGAGGGAAAATAACACAAGGTAAGATATAATATGTATTTTTGGAAGAAAACCTTTCCCTATATTACTGAATAACATTACATGCAGGACATCATTATACTATAGTAAATTTTCGTGTAATCAAAGTTCATTATTACATATAAACTGCTGTAATATATCCCTACATGTCAGGATGTAATACTTAACGGTAGCATGAAGGGATAATCTTAATGGGTCAAAATGGGTATGTAGCCGGTTACATAATTAAGTTAAAACTCCACGTTGTATGAGAGTCGACTTAAATTAACCCACCTTAAAAATACTCTTATAGGTAATCGTCCATATTACCATTTCAAGTGAAAACAGTGGTTTTACCAAATACAAAAGCAGTTTTAATCTCGAATTACCCACATTAGATAACTTTTATGACGGTGATGTTAAACTGGTTATTCTCCATTTCAGCAAGAAGAGAATCCCCCCCTAAAATAAAAACTGCACAAAACATTAAGTTCTGTTGTGCTCCTTCACATATATGGAGCTCTTTTAATCCTCCAAACTATACCACGAAGCAAATAATCTCGTATTTTTTAAAGGGGATCTGTTTCGTGGCATAGTTTGGAGAATTCAAAGATCTCCATTTCACCAATAATTTCCCTTTAATAATTTTCGCTAATTGTCCCATCACATGCCTGTTCAGGATAAAATATAAGATTATGATGTTGTAGGACGTTTATCAAAGTGTCTGTCGTTCTGTCCTTTGGGCAGTATTTTCATGAACTTAGCCTGGTGTTAGTACAGGAAATATAGCGGTATTGAATATCCCTATAATTTTAACATATGCAAGTAGAATGTTGCTTATAATAACTAAAAGTTGGTGTTTATTAAGAGTTACTTATTGTTTGGTTTGTATTTTAGTATTAATTTCCTATCATATTTAACTCTTATTGTTGTTATTTTAATTTACTATTAGTTTCGTATCATACAGGCGAGGTATTGAAAGTTCCTTTTCTAGAGTCTTACTTAATATAGTAATATTAAGTTATTATAATTGGTATTTCCCAACTTCACATGGGTAAAACAACATAGTAAGACCTTCATTATTGGCAGGTATGAAACTCACAACATCTACGAGGAAGCACGTAGTGGTCATACCACGTGCAATGTGTGGGGCTGAATCTGCAGACACGGAATGGGAGATGTCACCAAGATCGAAGGAAAATTCACCGCAGCCGCCTATATTGATATTCTTGAAATTTTTTTCATCCCCTCCCTTCAGGAAAATAATTACCCTTTCCCACCCGGCCCAATCATATTTGTGCAGGACAGGTGCCCAGTCCACACCGCCCGTATAGTCAAAGATTGGTTTGCAGATCAACAGAACATACAGCTGCAGGAACTGCCAAACATACAGCTGCCGGAACTGCCAAGCAAGGGATGTGATTGCAACCCAATTGAACACATTTGGGCCAACATGGTCAACACCTGGGAGCCTGAGCTTGAGCGAACAGGGGAGCAGCTGATGGCACATACTCAACGCCAGTGGGAACTGTTCCGAGCCAGCCCCCAGGAAGTCCGGAACCTCGTCTCCTCTATGCCCGACAGGTTAAGGGCAGTTATTGATGCAGAGGGTGGCTGGACACATTATTAAGCTTTTTGGTGTAATAAAAATAATTTGGTTCATGAATTTTGAGTATTGATATCCTTAAAGAAATTAGGAGGTTTATTTCTCATGCATAAATAAATTGTGTGATCACATATGAGAGATTTGCAAATATTGAAACCCAATACGTGTCGCAGAGATGGCAACCTAAAAAGAGCACTCTAAACCATTGGCAAAGGCTGAACAATGTTCAATACAATTTCATTTAATAATTTTTATATCTAAATGATAATTTTTTTCAAGGACTCCAAAAGTGTTCAGTCTCAGAGTGGTGGCTCGCCATAATGTAGACAATGAAAATCTATTCTAATATCACTGTGGTGATTTTCTAACAGGAATATTGCCTACGATGTTGAAAACAACACAATGATAGTTTTGGCATCCCTTCAACTTTTCTTCCTTTTCTTCTTTCTTGTCAGTCTTCTCTATCACGTCCTACAGTCTTCCTGGCCTTGGCCGGTATTCATCCTTCTACCCCCAATCGATCGATGAATCACAGTGGTGTGTGAGAAATCCAATAAAACAGAACATACAGATTTGTATTGGAATAATTTCCTAACTATATTATAATATTTCCTGTCTAAGGGCTATCACTCCAGAAAATATAGTAGTATGAGAATCTGGCAAACATTTGGCATAATCCTGAACAGACAAGCAACTCAAATTTAACTCCTTTGCAGAGGCAATATAATTTTTTTTCTTTCCACCTTTCTTTATAAAAGTTAGTCTAATATAATCTCCCTTTTCAAATCTTCAGAATGAATCTCCCTATCATTACCACCAACACCGATGCCAAGTTTAATGAAAAATGGTATATTTATTTTGTAACCGATAACAGATTTATATTGAACAAATAATTTATATATCATTGCATGATCGCAATCACAAAAGAGTTACACAGGGGGGGAGGCACGCGAAACGAGCCTAAGCTGTTGGGGGAATTGTTTTAGAAATATGAGCAATCACCGGTGCAATTTGAAACTACTTATAAAGGAAAATTTTATAATTTGCATTTCTTCCCCCAACCCTTCGTGACACCCAGAAAAAAAACAAATTACCCCATTGGGGGTCAAAACCCCCCTGGTTAAGAACCGCGGCACTAGAGCTAGGCAGTTTAAATTTAACAAAGTTAAATGAGCAGGGAAAGAGTATGAGACTATTTTTATGAATATCATATGGTTTCTTTTGTCGCTATAGTCCATGCGCAATATTCCCTTAATTAGGCCCTCGCTACTCACAGCTGCGCTAAATTTGGGGAAAATGCAGCAGGGCATATTCTGCTCCATATCCACCTTGCACTAGTCCCCTGCTACGACTACAAGTAATTAACACTACCAGGTCTATTTTTCTCTTGTATTAATCTCACGCAAAGTTAATAATTCCTTGTTATGGGTAAGGAATGATTAGATTATACTTTAAAATTGATAAAGGGTAAGGAAAGCAGATAGCGGTTTCCTTATCATGTATCATTATAACGAGATTCAACCCTTATCGGTGACCTTGTCTAAAACGACCGGATGACGTGGATTAGTTTCAAACCCTGAGGATATTTTGTGTAAAACAAGGTGCTTTGGACTTAATACTATCCTGGTGCTTGTGCATCAATACTGTGGATGTTTATTTGCTTGCTCCGGCAGCACTCTACATTTGTTCTCCTGTTGGTCCACATTTTCCTCTTTTTTTGTCAGGCTGCATAAAACACTCCTCAATAAAGATATAAACATTGAATTGAATGGATGTTTTCAGCGTAGTAGTTCAATCTGGATCTCCTTCATGCTGCTGTGAATGAATTGAATGGTTAAAGTTAAGTCAGTATTTATAAGGAAACCATAAGTTTGCATGAATGTGAATAATTCTGACCCAGATAGATGTAGACTTATTACTGAATTCCGTGCAATAAACAGATATCACTAACATTATCCCACCAGTACCGTGCCAGCAATATATCATCTATAACATTGACTACATGAGTAATCCTTGTTTTGTGTGTGTGTGTGTGTGTGTGTGTGTGTGAAGTTCGGTAGTAGTGGTGGTGGAGGGTTGGCATTGAACTTTGGTAATAGACTAATTAATTCTAACCCATGTGAATGAACCAGCGGCATGCATAGTTCACAGAATCCCATGTGGCATAAATATGTTTTACGCTACCATAAGTAATACAAATAAATATCTGTTACATCAACTGTATTACTGGAATTTTTTTTAAGAACCACTGTTGGCAAGCAATAAGAGTCAAATCCCTGTGTAATAACTGCTCACGTCGTTCACCATGTGTGTGATCGAGATAATTATTTATTTTTCTATTATTACAACGTTATGAAATTATTTCAGAAAAGTGAGAATATAACATCGATCATTTTGATGTAAATCACATGACCTGTAAGTCAAATAATTGTCAAACAGGAATTCTTTTAGGCACTGGATGTATATATATATATATATATATATATATATATATATATATATTTTGGTCAATACAATTTTATTAAATGTTAGCTAAAATATGCGGTTTTGTGGATTGTTTCACTGAACAAGAAGTTTCGAAGCATCACAACTTAACACCGACACGCACATCCCCATATCCCCCGTTTCCCACTACCCTCTCCCTTCCTTCCTGTCAGAAGTTACACCTCGCTACGCGGTTTTTTTCGCATAAAACAATGCAAATTGAGTTTTATATTTTATATTTTTTAGTTTCTGTTGTATTTGAAATTATGTTGGAAACGTATGCATTTTTTGATAGACAAATCTATTTATATAGCATCCATATGGAGACTATAGCGAGGGTTAGTCGAGTCCATTCACTGACTCTGACCAATAGTAAACAAACACAGTGCTGCCACATGTCGCTACACACACCTGAGACTGGGGTCGCTACGACTGGAGGCAACTGTACTTCTCTGTTTGTTGAACTACTATAAATATCATAAAACTGCCCGAATACGGCTTCCAAATCCTTGAAATAGGCCGTAAATTAGGAATTTGTAAATTTCCGTGAACTTTGGCCTGATCCAAGAGGTCAAGTATAGGTGATTCCTAGTAATGAGTTATACAGGTGCATGTAGCTCAGGAAGACGCGTCTAATGGTGCCAAGATGGACGCCGTACGAATAAAAGTGATTGAACATTTTTTTTTGGATATGGGAACTTTGACCCCCACATCCAAGTACAAAATTTCAGCGATAATGACTGTTGGGAACAGGTACTTTGACTTCCCCCCCTACCACAGTTATTACAATAATTATAATATATATATATATATATATATATATATATATATATATATATATATATATATATATATATATATATATATATATATATATATATATATATATATATATATATATATATATATATATATATATATGTTTGTATAACCAGGGAAAATATTTTCTTGTAGGCATACGAGATTGAAAGCAGTTGCACATTCTCCTTTATTAATTTTCTGGTGTACGGTTTCTATTTGTCGTACGATTTTTCGTTGTTCTTCTGTGAGATTCCTTAGTAGGTCTCCAATTGCTAGCGACGTTTCGGAACTATCCGGTTCCATCTTCAGGCTGGATCTGGCGTTGTTGGCAAGTGTGGTGGTATTTATATGTTTTAGGTGATCAGAGAGGCGGGCTGGGCGACTAAGTCGGTTGCTGATTGGCTGTTACGTTCGGGGGGTGGGACACGGGTAGTGGCCGTTTGGAGGTAGGTAAGACTTGGAAATCCTCTGTTTGTGTGTTGATGGTAGGTATTTTTGTCTGTATGTATATAGCTTCCAGGAACGAGAGACGACGAGGGTCTTGTTCTTTATCAAGAATCTTCGTGTTGTTGTCTAAATCTTGGCGGGTCAACAGGGAGTTGTGCTGTGTTGTATAATGGTTTTTAATAGCTCCAGATTATATATATATACCAGGGAAAAGTTTAGCATATGGCAGCGATAAGCATAGCGTAGATGGAAACTGTACTGAAATTATACTACAAATATACTGTTTTATAATAAAACGAAACCTGCATACTTACGTGAAGTTCAACTTTTTCGCAATTATGGCGAGCATGTTAGGCATCGGTCCTTTGAAATTAAGTGAGCTTTCCTCCTGACGTTGACTTCTCTCAGTATGATTGGAGTCCTGCATGACATTGCATAGAGGAGGTGAGTGTGTGGCTGTCACCAAAAGTGAAGCGCCATGCTGAAACCTATGCAAAAAAAAAAAAAAAAAAAAAAAGCCTGTTGAGTGATATTATGATAATGATTAACAGGATGAATCTATCCATTTCTACGTTTTTATGAAAATAATTTTGCATGCATCTTTCAGGCAATGTTATGGTTTTCACACTAATATTCTGAGGTTCAGATATACAGAAAACTACGACAGAGTGACTAGAAGAATAAATGTGAGATAAAAATTTGGTTGATAATATATCCTCACTCATATATAAATTTTGTAATACCTCATTGTCATGAATTACGAATACAGTATCATACATGTATTTTAACTGCTAAACTATGTAGGCCTACAATATAAATAGACATTTCATCATACAGACATTTTTGCTTAGAATTATCCAAGTAGATCATTATACAACTTAATGCATGGAATGAGATATATATTTATATATTGTTACAACATCGGCGGCAAATGAATGCGCAATGGTAATTAATCTGACTGCGTAAAAATGACAATGAAAGATGTAGGGAATAATGAACCTATGACACGGTAAAATGACTAAAAGCACTCCGATGTAGTAAACTCGGGTTCTATCAAAGGAATTAATATTAAACTCTAAGTAAAATTAATTACTATATTTAATTTATACTAATTACAGTAGCAAGGAAATAAGCAAAGAAGGTGATAAGCTGGGAAGAAATATTGACGACAGTTAAGGGACCCTGTGTTGTAGTCAGAAAATTGGAGGTATACGAGTCCTTCAAATATTGCCATGAAACACCACCTATAGGGAAGGAGCTTGTTTCATGGCATGGTTAGGAGGAATCAGTAGCCTCCACTTTTCATACATGATCACAGGGCCCTTAATAATAATATTACAATGAAATTAGATAATAAATCACTGATAATAATATTCGGCTACAATGGCACTAATCATTTAATATTACTAATTAATTAAGACATTTGAAACACCAACTATATATATCTCTGGAAATACCCCAGTAATTATATCAATTCTAATGTAAGAGGATAAAATGAAAGAGAAAAGTTACTCCGTGAAAAGAGTTATTGGCGAATGCTGTGAAGTTAGCAAGAGTGATAAAAGGAACTAACTGTACAGTAAAATTATCTTCCGTATTTGTGTGAACAGTTGGAGATGACGTATAACTTTGGTAATTGTAAAAACAGTGCAATTTATTGTGAAACTGAGTGTAGTTATTGGTAAATAAATAAAGTGAACTTAGTGCCAGAGTGGATTTCCTTCCCCTGCCGACAATGTTCAAGTCTGGTGCACCTATAGAAACTGTGCTACTAAGAACAACGACACACTTCAGTGACGTCACCTATCACACCATACAGCTGCTGTTGCTGTGCCAGTGTGGGGAGTGGGACGCAGCAGTATGTCATACTTTATGTAGACAATATATAAATAAGTAAACAATCAATTTTGTGTGAAGGTGATACTTACCTGTACTTTAACCCCTACGCTCTGGTTAAGAGTAAGCTTGCTTCTAGTTTTTGGGCCGCCGGTAGCAGCAAAATTCCTCGATTTCCTCTATATTCACAACGCTCTCACTCTTAACCTATATAGTGTACTGACTTCAAAATAGTTTTTTACTTACCTTCAACTCTTCCTCTATCGAATGGTACCATCTGGAGGGCTCTACGATGTGTAGTTACGGAGATAGGGCGAGTTGAAGTAGACCATGTTTGTGCGCGAAGGTCCACTTTGTTCCTATACGCGTACTAGCGTCTGTGGCTGTGTTCAGTTGCCAGCGAAACTTCTTTGTTTACTCACTCTTATTACTAAGATTATGTATCGTATGTCATGATCAGTACATTAAAAATAGTATGAACACTTGTAGGAATATATCATCGTGTAACTGTCACGTAGAAAATTATAACACGTATATATACCTGACCAACGTATCTATGGCTTTAAGTGCATAGTACTGAAAACACACACAATGACAAGGGATTCTCCTTTCCATCACAATGTTGTTATAAAAAAAATAATGTTTGTATTTCAGTAGTATTTATATCGTAAGAATAAAGGTTAAAAGGTCCGCCAATAAGTGGCAGTCAATGGGACAGTGTGTTAGCCAGAAGCCAGCTTTATATTAATGCTTTCACTACCCTCCCCTTACTCTGCTTCCTTTCACCACCGCATGACTTACGTCTCCCACTCTACACCCTTGATACACCAGCATCTTCCCAAAAACTCATATTACAAGGGTTTCGGGTAAGAGAGTCGAAACTGGCGGTTTACACCTTGTAGGATACACACATTTACAATGCTGAGTCATGAACGCGGCAGTGGAGGAGACTGTACAGTCGGCGGCAGAAGTCCTGTCGCCTTAGCTACTTCACCGACACACACCTTGTTCATGGACTCCAGAAATACGCACGATTTCTACACATACATACATGAACTCAAAGGGATGAGTCTGAATTAGGAGCTGCGAAAAACTAGGCCTAAAGGCCTTCTGCAGTTTCTTAAATTCTTATGTTATATGCTTAATTGCAGTCTTCAGGGTGCTTTGTGTGCAATGACGAGCTATGCATACAACCCAACTAGGCGCGAGCACCCATCACCTTGGTACCCATAGAGTTTGGAGAGCTGTGTGCCGATTTTGAACAGTTATAAAATGGAAGGAAATTCAACTTACCAGCGGAATCTCTGATGAAGTTTGTGGGAGGTAGTAGTGAGTCCATCTTGTGGTGCCCAAAAGGCTGCAATTACCACTCTGGGTTCAGCAAGAGAGTAAGGATGGTGTTTATATACCACCCATCTGGCCGACAGGAACGAACAGTTATATTAATGTCGATGAAGATTTGTCTCGATTTAAAATAATTATTCTACGACTGATATATGACTCTCACGATAAAAAATCTGAAATCTGAAATTATTCAAATAAACACATTTAAATGCATGTGCTATATGGGATTACCACTCCACATCATTACTTAGTTTTGTACAAACCAAACATATTTATCGTCACGCTGAAAAGGGAGACCTTGACGTGGTCATACAGACATGCATCTGTACAGCAGTGGACAGTTTATGTTATAACCCAATTTGTCGGGTAAAAGTGTGTCCGTATAGGGCAATATAGGCTATATTTGGCGTCCTCGGTTTGGGGTCTCCTTATTTGAATATCTGACTGTGTGCAAAAGTACAGGACAGGACATCGAACACTGATAAGACTACCTACAATGGACCTGCTTCTGACCCATAATACCCTGCCTCTGCTTCACCTCATCCCGATATGCTAATTGAACTCTAAAGATGGAGTGGCATTACATTTACGGAAGTCTAATAATTCTCAATTTTTTTTTTTAGTATCGGTAATTCCTCGTAAAGGATGAAATTGGTTTAAGAATAATTCAAAGGTCTCACGTATCCAACCCTGCTATTATTCAAATTAATCAGTTTAATCAATATTGGATAAATATTTAATCACTTAGATTTTGCATTTTATTTTAATCTGTCTCTAATATTAAATTTTAGTATCATGGTCTCTTACCATTTATCAATAAAAAACAGATAACTATTCATGCATATATATTTGCACTTGCAGTTGCTCACACATTCAACGTTGTTAGTCTGGTTATAACAGTAGTGTTCAGAGCAACACATGAACCTCATGTCTTCACCCACCTTCGACCCACCTCACAAACCAGCCTGGTCTCCACCAAGATCTAGAATACCAGGTCTGCTCATCCCGCATATCGGGCCGGGCTGGTGACGTCGATTGGCCCCCAAACTCTCTGTCTACCAAGTATGGGATGGAATACTAGTTTATATGGTGGGGGTACATTAGTGTCAATATTAGCAATGTCTCTCGTTTCAGGGGCAAAAGTGCCTTACTGTATTGCCAAAATACAGCGCTTAGACTTAATGTAGGCGAATAGTTTTTGTTTCTAAAAGTTCTTCATATGTATAGGTATAGAAACTTCTCAGTAGAAGTTTTCGAGAAATCTTTCTATATAAAACACTCCGTCTGTCCGTCTCTGTGTGTGTGTGTGTGTGTGTGTGTGTTTAGCCGCTATGCACGGCCGCATCGTTTTACCTAGAGTAAAACGTAATAAATCATTCTGATGGGTGAAGCCTGGAAAGTGTTCTAGGCCTAAACAAAATATTGTTTTTAAATGACCAATGGGAGGGGGGGGGGGGTCGAACCCCTGCTGTAGGGCTGGGCAGGAACCGTTTTCTTCTGTACTCACAGTTCCGAATACTATAACTGGCGGAACTGCCAGAATCGGTTCTGTAACCTTTTAATTCTAATATGTGTATTATCATGTTGGATGTTCCATCACCATACTTTAAAGAGTCATTGCATATCAAACGAAAAATGTAATCAGGGTTAACTTTATCCATGAATGTCCATACCAATGCCTCTTTGGTACATTTTGGTGACATGGTGAAGTAATAGTCAATGCAAAATTAAAATATATATGCTTAAATTATACAGCCAGTCATAAGGAACCAATACATTGCAAAGTAAATGATTTATCAGTACCAATTCATAATGAAATAGTAACTCTTTTAACGTGAGTGCTGCAACACACCATCTCAGAGCGACCACACCTAATTTTCCACCATATATTGAAAAAACAACAACAACGAATTCGATTATAATGAAACTGACACTTGAAAGGGATAAGATAAGAATACTACAAAAAGCCTGAGACACCTAAACATCGTTATCACTTTAATTTTGTGTTAATTGTTGAAAGAATTCTTTTCTGTGGCTTCCATTTAGGGCAGCCTACTGTTGTTTTGTGTGGTATCCATTTAGGGTACTGGTAATTATTTCCTGCAATGTGTGGTGTGCTTGGTGCATCGTCTCAGTGGCTGGCAGTGCTTTGTGTGTGGCCCGAGTGTCTTATGTGTAAGAGACCCTGTGTATTTTACGGCATGTACTGTGTGTTGTGTAGACCGGTTTTTAATTGTGTTTATTGGTGAGGTTTGTGTGTTACTGCATACCAACACTCTTTCTTTTGTAAAAGTAAGATATGACACCCCAAAAAAAGTACCGGCCTATCTCGCAAGACACCTAATGCGAAGTGCAAAGCTGCTGAGTGTCTTGGTGAGTCTGAGAAGGGCCGTGCGAAGCAACTTGCTGCCAATCGAGAGCAAATTGCTGCTGTGCGTTCACTCGAGTCTGAGCAGGTGCATGCTCAGAGACTTGCGTCTGATCGAGACCAGCAACCACACCGGATAATGGACTCCTCCCACCATCCTAATAAGTTCACATTGTATAAAAATGTAAAAAATATTAAAGGAATTTATTGACAAAACCACATGTAGGATCTTCACCCGGACAGCGTCGGGTATCGCTGCTAGTGACATAAACTAATTGAAATTGTGTTGTGAAAATAACATATATACAGGAGAAGACCTTCATTCTGGCTGAGTATAGAAAACGAGAATAGTTTAATCCTTATAAAATCACTTCACACCTCCGCCTCCAATTCACACACACACTTGATATTAGTTGAATGTTGCATAGTTTATATTTAGAAACCGTAGTTTTTATATATCAATGTATTAATTTTCGTCTTAAATATCATACATTATTTAACTTAGTTAAGCCCCGTGTAATTACATTTGATTAGATTTTGGTGTCTGTATTAGCTATAATAGATTATGTAAAGTAAATTATCATCTATTTTTTCTATACTGTCCCAACTAAGAAATATCAACATATAAAATAATGTGTGTGTGTGTGTGTTGGAGGTGGGGGTGTTTAAAGGATTTGATATGGTGAGGCAGGTAAAGATTAAACTACTTCCATTTTCTATACGCGGGCAGAGGGATGGAATTCTCCCGTATAAATGATGTTTTCACATCACTATTTCTAGTCCTACTTGTAATTTCTTGAAAACCTCCACTGATAACTTTCGATACCTATGTTTTTTAAGACATTTTAGAAACAAAAACGATTCACCTACACAAAGTCTAAACCATGAATTTTGGCAAGAAAGTAAGGCACTTTTGCCACTGAAATGCGAATGGTCGCTAGTATTAACCCGTATGTACCCCGATCATAGAGACTATTATCCCGTCCCATATTTGACAGACTGGGCAGCCTCAGTTTGGGGGCCAATCGACGTAGATGCGCAGTGGGGTGACAGTTGACGAGCAGACCTGGTATTCTAAATCTTGGCAGGTGCTGCATCAACTCTATATTCTAGATCTTGGTCTACTTCCCTGTACTATTGCCCACACCGAGTTTCTCAATACCTCAGGTTCGCCTCAACAATATTTGATCTGGTATCACTGACCCATGTCCAGATGTACGATATCTTCTGTTTCCTATCCTCGCTGTCTTTTCAATTACTTGTAACTATTAACTTGCCTTGATGTGATATTCTTTGAATTCCGTGATTTATCCCTCAATTCAGGTAAGTTTTATTGACTATAACTCTATAAGAGAAGTTTTCCTTTCCCATCCAACTCCTGCTCTCCCTCCCTCTCCCCCCCCCCTACACTCCTTCCCTTCCTCCTTTTCTCTCTTTCCACCCTGCTCCTTCCCTCCCTCCTTCTCTCTCTCCCCTGCTTCTTCTCTCCCTCCTACTCTCTCTCTCCCTCCTACTCTCTCTCTCCCTAGACTCCCACCCTTCCGATGTTCCTCTCCTAATATTTTCTGCGTGGCTGTGTGATGCTAGTTACCAACTATACGTTTCAGGACAGGACAGGACATTATTCAGTCATTGTACTCTTGTTTAGGGTTTCATATCAGTGGCTATACTATGAATCATTTATGTACTTGTTTACCTCGTCACGGGATATTTCATTTAGAGTTAGTCTGGCCTCACACCTCCGCCTGTACACACCTCCTGTATATAGCACCTCTAGTTTGTGACAATTAAAGAACAAAGGATAAACAGTGTTATCTTACCCCCATAATATATGGACACGATACATGGCGCAGTGAGTAGGATTGTCACAGACCTACTGAAGTGATTATTGTGGTATACAGGCGGTGTGCAGTGTGGCCTGGTAGCTTCAGAGAAGTTCAAGTGAACCCCCCTGTGTGTGTGTTTACTCCAAGGCCATGCCGGAACAGGAGGTTGTGCCCCATTCGCCCACTACACCCCCCGGTACGCCAAGGGTACAGGCGCAGGCGGTGGGTGAGTCCCACGATGTTATCCTCCAGATGCTGCAATTGTTTAAGGACGAGTGTGAACAGAAGCGGCAGGAGGATATCAGGAGGCGAGAAGCGGAGGAGCAGCGGTTTAACCAGCTTGTTGCTACACTAGGAGGCCAAACAATGCAGCAAGGGACGTCTAGCCCCGTCGGCCCCATCCCTGTGTCGCCGTCCACACAGGTAGTGTCTACACCTGTGCCCAAAGCTACAGTTGTCTCACCCCCCGCACTTTCACAGGACGTCACGTTGCAAGCCTTTAAGGAGTGGAGACAACAGTGGGAAGACTATGCAGTGATGGTGGACCTTCATAAACAACCCCAGCCCAAGCAGCTTATACAACTGCGGTCCTGTCTGTCACCGGAGATGCGTAGGACACTAGAGGTGAGTTTGGGTGTCCTTCCTGGCTCTTCCTTGACTCTGAGGGAGGTGCTGGAATGACTCCAGGATTATGTGAAGGGGCAACGAAACGAAACATTAAGGCGCCTCTCCTTTTCACAGTGCCGACAGGCTGAAGGGGAAAAAATTAATGATTTTTATGTGAGGTTGAAACCGGAGGCTGACGAAATTGACTTGTGTAAGGCTGATGACTTGGGGTGTGTCGAAACACAAATGAAACATGCAATGTTAATAGGCATAAGAGATGAAGAAACTAAACAACGCCTATTAGAATTACCTACTGACACCACACTGGATAGAGTGTTAACTTTGTGTAAATCACGTGAGGCAGCCGAAAATACATCACATGAACTCAGGCCACAGAGTGTACTCCAACCTACAACTTGTGCAGTGTCGATGTACAAAAAGAGGAAAAAACAGGCATGGAAACCAAGTGTGAGTAAGGGTAGTGTGGACTATAATAGCGGTTCAACACAGCCTAGAGTCACATGTGACAGATGTGGTGGCAGGCCACACCCAAAGGACAGGTGCCCGGCAGTGGGAGAGAGGTGCCGTTCTTGTGGCAAGGTGGGCCACTACGCTAAGCGCTGCCGTTCAAAGACTGTTAAGGGTGTGAAGGATCCGCCAGGATTACGTGACAGGCGCGGTAATGTGTTGTGTGTGGTTAGTAACCCTCGTGACACTGGATCACCATATAGTGCCATCTACACCACCCACACCCGTGCGGTGGGTGCTACAGCCACGTCACTCGTCGGCCCCACATCACCAAGTATTAATCTTCAAGTTCAGGCAGGTGATAAGTCAGGCTGGGTAGAGTGTATGCCTGATACCGGAGCGGACACGACAGTGATGGGGTCCGAGCTCCTCGATACACTTGGTCTGACATCAGCCGACTTACGACCATCTCCCGAGCTAGGATTAAGTAACCCTGATGGATCGCCGATGGCTTGTCCCATACTTGGGTCATTGTATGCATGACCTATGGCGAAATATCTATTCAGGGATGGATAATCGTTGTGGGTGGCCTCTCCAGACAGCTCCTGTCGTATCATCACACGAAGCAGCTTAGGATTGTTCCCCAAGACTACCCACGATAGATGAAGAGGCAAGAAGATAGGCAGCAGCATTTGGATGGAAGTGTAAGGAAGATTGCAGCCCCCTATCACCCAACACGCAAGCCATGATTTCCCCCGGTTACTGCTTCACCTAATGAGGCCCGTAAGTTTTTTATGAAGGAGTTTCCGGATGTATTGATGACCAAGGATGATTTTCAAAATAGGGCTGCATTGAAGATGATGGGGGGGGGCCTGCAATGCGGATCTATTTGAAGGACGACATCCAACCCTATGCAGTGTACACACCTCGGCTTATCCCTCTTGCATGGCAGGGGCCGGTCAAGCAGGAGCTTGAGGCCATGGTAAGCCAGGGTATCATAGTGCCAGCGGGGGATGACCCATCACCATGGTGCCACCCCCTCGTGACTGTGGCTAAACCCAATGGAGGTGTAAGAATAACTGTAGATCTCACTGGACTCAACAAGCAGGTGTTACGCCCCACTCACCCCTCTCCAACACCTCATGCTGCCATACGCCGTGTTGACCCAAAGGCAAGATATTTTTCAACACTGGATGCTTTGTATGGGTACTGGCAGATCCCATTGGCAGAACAGGACCAGCCACTCACCACTTTCATTACCCCATATGGCCGCTTCCGCTTCTGTCGAGGACCGATGGGATTTGTGGCCACAGGTGATGGATGAGTTTTGTCGTCGTGGGGATGTGGCACTCGACGGAATACAGCAGTGTGCTAAGGTGGTGGACGACATCTTGCTATGGGACGAGGATTATGGGACGCACCTGGAGCGTATATATGAGGTACTGATGGGATGCCGTGCCCATGGTATTACCCTCAATGCTGCTAAATTCGTGTTAGCGGCCTCTAAAGTGTCCTTCTGTGGTTTCAAACTCTCACGTGATGGTGTCGGAGCTGATGAGGAGAAGGTACGAGCGATTGCAGATTTTCCCAAGCCAGCCAACTTGACTGATCTGCGGTCTTTCTTGGGCTCGTTAATCAACTGGCTGAATTCACCCCACAGATTGCAGAGTCAGCCGAGCCTCTCCGACTTCTCATGAGCCCCAGACGCACCTTTATATGGACCACGGACCATGACGTCGCATTTGAGAGTGTGAAGAAGGCGCTATCACGACCACCAGTCCTCGTCCATTTTGACCCTTACTTACCTACGGTGCTACAGACAGACGCATCACGTCTGTATGGCGTAGGCTACGCTCTCCTGCAGCAGCATGGTGATGGTCGGTGGTGTCTGGTGCAGTGTGGGTCGCGGTTTCTCGCTGAGGTGGAAACGAGATATGCAACCATCGAGTTGGAGCTTGTGGCTGTGGTATGGGGTATGAATAAGTGTCGCTACTACTTGCTGGGTCTGCCCCACTTCACTGTTGTGACTGACCACAGGCCCCTCATACCCATCCTCAATTCCTACACACTGGATGCCATTACGAACCCCAGGTTGCAGCGCCTGAAGGAGAAGGTTGTTGGGTATGTGTTCACAGCAGAGTGGCGAAAAGGGAAGTTACTCGCTGTTCCCGATGCCTTATCCCGTGCACCGGTGGATACACCATCTCCAGAGGATGTAGCATTGAGTGAGAAGGCCTGCATACACGTGAGAAATGTGGTGTCTCACCGAGATGCTTCGTGTAAATAGCTACAGATCGTGTCCATATATTATGGGGGTAAGATAACACTGTTTATCCTTTGTTCTTTAATTGTCACAAACTAGAGGTGCTATATACAGGAGGTGTGTACAGGCGGAGGTGTGAGGCCAGACTAACTCTAAATGAAATATCCCTTGGAGAGGTAAACAAGTACATAAATGATTCATAGTATAGCCACTGATATGAAACCCTAAACAATAGTACAATGACTGAATAATACAACGAACCTTTATAAACCCATAGTCATCATACATCTTCCCTTCCTCTTCAGATTCATAGGATAACAGTTACTATGAACGTACACTGAGCATGCTGTACATTGAACATATCATCTATCATAAATGGTACATACAGGATATCTTCATCTTAACCATATAATTTTAAATAGTTTTCACATGTATCACATACGTAATATACAAGGGTACCTTAATATAACCATAGATATATAACTTCAAACATGGTCATGTATATCCTATATATCACATACAAGGACCTTAACCTTAAATATATAACCTCAAACATTTTCATGTATATTATATATATCACATACAAGGATACCCTATCCTTAAATACATATCATCATGCATCTCCCCCTCCCTCATAGCACTCATAGGCTGACTATGAACGTTCGGCAACCCGCACTGAACGGCGTAGTGGCCCCCTCCATCTCCCACGACAACGTTGACGTGGTTTGGGAGGGCCTGGGGCCTGGCACTCCTGGGTAGGGGTAGTATCAGGCAGGTCACAACGTACGTCTGTAGCAACCACTGCTTGGGAGGGAATCGCACGAAGGAAGCGGCGATTCCGCCACAGCACACGCCCAGAGGGTGTCCTGACATGGTAATCGCGACTCCTTCCAATCCCCATAACTTTATCCCATCGCTTGGTGACAGGATGCTGGACCCGTACAGTTGTACCAAGGTCAAGTGGGGGCAAGGGACGTGCATGGGCGTCATAGCTGTCCTTAGCTGCCTCCAGCCGTGCTGCAGCACGCCGATCACACTCCTCTGAACTTTGTTGCCACACGGGAGAGAAAGATGCGCTATGTGCAGGGACACAGGAGCGTAGTGGGCGGCCGAATAACACCTGGGCAGGCGAGCGACCATCCTGTCGCGGGGTATTACGCAATTCCAGTAACCCGCAGTCAAACTCCTCAGTGAGAGTGCCTGATGGTGCCGTCTTTATCACCAACTGCTTGACAGACTTCACCGCCGCTTCTGCGTGGCCGTTAATCTGTGGATAATGTGGTGAGGAGACCTCATGACACACGCCCCAGCGACGCAGAAAGTCCTTAAAAGCATAACTGGTAAACTGCGGCCCTCCATCAGTCCTAAGCCGCACGGGGACACCTAGGTCTCGGAAGAACTTCCTAACAAAGATGATTGTGGCAGATGCCGTGGTATTGGACCCACACACAGCCACCACAGGCCATCCTGAGAGTCTATCTGCATACACGAGGAAAGACTTTCCTGCAGTACTAAAAAAATCTGCAGACACGAACTCAAAGGGCCTGGAGGGGACTTCCGAGGCCACCAATGGCTTCTGCTGTAGACTTGGTTGCATCATCTGTGGCCTAGGTCTTCAAGGTCCTTCAGTGGAATTGCCGTGGATTGCGTTCTTCTTGGGAAGAACTGCGCATTCTTCTCTCTAGCTTCTCTCCTGCTTGTGATTCTCTTAAAGAGACAATGCTTGGGGACTACATTCCTGCCAGTCCTCCAGCATATTCTGCATTTTATTCAAATTCATTTGAAGGGCAGGGTCACCATGGTGGCTCTGCCATCCTAGTTCGTCGAGATATTCCATGCACGAGCCTGGAGCTTGACACACCGCTCCAGGCTGTTGCTGTTGAGGTTTTTATGGACCTCCCCTACACTGTGTGCAGTCTATACCTTCCTCCCAGTGTTACAGTATAGAGGGGTGATCTCAACCGTCTTGTACGGGACCTTACCTCTCCCTTTATTTTATTGGGCGATTTTAATGGTCGTCATCCTCTGTGGGGTGACAGTTCAGTCAACCCCAGGGGTGTTTTATTGGTTTCTTTTAATGAGAATGAGGGATTAGGGGTTTTAAATACGGGAGATGTGACACATTTTAATAGCCCAACTGGGACTTACCACCATTGACATTTACCTTTGCTCGCCCAGTGCTCTGTTAGATTTTACTTGGAGAATGTTGCCTGATTTATATGGTAGTGACCATTTCCCTATAATCTCTGAAGGTAACAAGTACTAACCACAGTCTCGTCTTCCTAGGTGGAAATTAGAAAAGGCTGACTGGCAGTTATTTAGAGAGCTAACTACTTCCGTCTCTTTAGTAGCCGATTTTATTAGCTCTGATGAGGCTGTAACATATTTCACTGATGTACTCCACTCTGCCACTCTCAACTTTATCCCTAAAACTTCTGGCTACTTTCCCAAACGTCCTGTCCCTTGGTGGTCACCAGTCTGCACCACTGCTGTGCGGGAGAAGCGCGCTGCTTTCCCTCACCTTCGTCGCAATCGTGGGGACCCAACTCTTTTAGAGGACTTCCGACGGGCAAGGACCCGGGCTAGACGAGTTTTAAAAGAGGCACGACGTGCATCTTGGAAGGCCTATGTGTCTTCAATTAATAGTAAAACTCCACTCACCCAAGTGTTCAAGAGAGTCCGTAAGATGGTGGGGAAGTTTTCCCCTAGTTCTCCACCTGTACTTAAGGTCAATGGAGTTAATATTATGGATAGTTTGACAGTGGCTAATACCATGACGGAGGCTTTTGCTAGAGTCTCCAGCCATAACTCTCGACCTCTGGCTGTGAGACATGAGTTAAGAGCCAAGGAGAGCACTGCCCTGGATTTCTCAGGGAACGAGAATGAAAGTAATAACCATATATTCACCCTAAGAGATATGCATTCTGCGCTCTCTCTCTCTCTCTCTCTCTCTCTCTCTCTCTGTGGGGACACTTCTCCTGGGCCAGACAATATACCATATGCCATGTTGTGACACTTAGATGAGGAGGCGATCTCATTTCTCTTAGCTTTATATAACAGAATCTGGGTGGAGGGTGTCTTCCCTTCTGGGTGGAGGGTTGCTACCATCCTTCCTTTCCCCAAGCGAGGTAAGGACTCTTGTTTTACCCTCAATTATCGACCAATTACCTTGTCCTCCTGTCTCTGTAAACTATTTGAGAAGATGGTGAATGTCAGACTTGTATACTTCTTGGAATGGGGTGATTTTTTGTCTCCGTCCCAGTCTGGCTTTCGTAAACATCGTTCAACTACAGATACTCTAGTCAGGTTGGAAGCTGCTGTATGTGAGGCCTTTGCACGACATCAACACCTTATCTGTGTATTCTTTGATTTAGAGAAAGCGTATGACACTACATGGCAAAATGGCATCCTGCAGCAGCTCCATGTATATGGCCTGCGTTGTCGCCTTCCACGCTTTCTTAAAGAATTTCTTAGTGGTTGCAGATTTTCTGTAAGAGTTGGTACAGCTCTCTCAGCATCTGTTGCACAGGAGGAGGGCGTCCCTCAGGGAAGCGTCCTCAGTGTCGCATTGTTTGCAGTAGCAATTAATGCCATTGCCTCATCCCTTCCGGACGGTATAGCAAACTCGATGTACGTTGATGATCTAGCAGTCTGGTTTGCTGCCTCCCGTATGTCAGTGGCGGAACGGTGCATGCAGCTTGCCCTTGACCGAGTGTCACGTTGGACTGGTTCTCATGGGTTTCGATTTTCTCCTGCCAAGACGGTTGCTATGCACACCTGCCGCATCCGAGGTGTCCACCCTGATCCGGACTTATTCATGTATGGTCATTGGATACGCTGTGTCGAGGAGACTTGCTTTTTGGGTCTCCTTTTCAACAAACATTTGACTTGGGTTCCCCACTTACGTACACTTAAGGTCTCTTGCCTCAAGGCTCTTAACCCCTACAGTCCTGTTAAGAGTATGTTTGCCTCTAGTTTCTGGGCCGCCAGTAGCGGCAAAATTCCTCGATTTCCCCTATATTTACAACGCTCTCACTCCTAACCTATATGTACTGACTTCAATATAGATTCTTGCATACCTTCAACTCTTCCTCATTCCTATGGTACCATCGGAAGGGCTGTACGATGAATAGTTGTTGAGATAGGGCGAGTTAAAGTGAACCATGTTTGCGCGCGAGACAGTGGTGTGTCTGTGTGTATGCGTGAGTGTGGTGTGACTGTGGCATGGGTGTTCAGTTTCCCGCCTAAGTCCCTTGTCAACTCACTCGTATTACTACTATTATGTATCGTATGTCATGATTACAACACTAAAAATAGTATGAACACTTGTGGGACTATATCATCGTGTAATTGTCACAAAGAAAATGATAAACAAACTGATTTGTACCATAGGAAACACGTATATGTACTATCACTCTCCCCCCTGCCTGGGCGTGTTTTGTGGTGTTATTTTCTTATTATTACCCCATTATGTATCGTGTGTCATGATCTATACACTAAATGATAATTTGTTACCTTGTAGGAATATCATGGTGTCACTCACGTGCATATATTCACTACAGTATTGTCTTACGATCGTTAGAGCACAAATTCGGACAAGGGCAAATACTTAAAAATAGCCCAGCCATCGTGGGGTCCCAGAATCGACTGTGTGGGTAGCGGATCGATATTGTGAGTGTGTTTTCTCGCCCGCTGACAAGAAAAACGAGCCCCACATGGCTCAAAATAGCGCTAAATCTCTTTGCAGGTGTCTGCCGTAAGCCGGTCTTTAACGTAAGAAGTTTTTCCCTGCACCTGTTTTACAGACAAAAAGAATCTCTTCCTCCTCCAGTGGCTCGTTCCCTGTTTTTAGAACATGCCTTCACTCACAGGGAGTCCCTCCCTGTGTACACAGATGGGTCAAAGTCTGATGCTGGAGTTGGTTTTGGAGTTGTCTTTCCTGACTTTTGCGTGGCGGTAGGCAGCGCTGCCAGATTTCCAAACCCATATTATCGTACCTAGATGTTAAAATTATCGCATTTCGACCCTCATTATCGCACTCACATACAAGATTTGTTTTCACATAAATCTATAATTTTGTCAGAAATTATATACGTATCTGTGTTGAGAGATTAATTAACATTATACTGTACAGAAGTTATTAAAAAACTTTAATTGTAATGTACATACCTACGGTGTACAGTACCTGAAATTATAATTTTGTAATCCATTTTTTCAGATCAGAGAACACTTAATAATACTTAATATACTATAAACAGGACGGCGGTAAAATTCCATTTCTTATAATACTATAATATAGGCCTACCTGCAGAGTACATTATATAATATATACCAATAAACTTGAGTAGGTACAATACATACGAATCTAATGGTCATTTTGTCGTTTCTCCATGTATATATCAGCAGATTCCTTTTCAGCCTAAGCAATTTCTTAAAGATTATCGTATTTTTTGCCGATATATCACACATTTTCTAAAATTATCGCATTATCTCATCGCACCGAGGGCCAAATTATCGTATTTTGCGATAATTATCGCACATCTGGCAACGCTGGCGGTAGGCTGCCTTCTGTCATGTCGATTTTCACTGCTGAGCTCTCGGCCTTTTTATATGCCATCCAAGTGATTTTTACTCTCCCTCAGCCTTCTTTTACTACTTATAGTGATTCCTGTAGTGCCTTGCAGGCCTTGAGCAATTTTAACTCTCCCCATCCCCTGGTGTTGGCCATCCTTGAGTGGCTTATCCTCCTGGGTCGTCGTGGCCGCAAAGTCACTTTCTGTTGGGTCCCGGCCCATGTGAGTGTCGATGGTAGTGAGCGGGCTGATGCCCTGGCTAAGGCTGTGGTCTCCAATTCTCGGCCTCCTGCCGGGCGTCATTCTGTTCCTGCAGTGGACCTTCGACTCTATATAGATGCTGCCGTTCGTTCCTGCTGGCAGGACAGATGGGACGCAGTCGGGGCTAACAAGCTCCGCGGCCTGTCCCGCCGGTGGGAGACCGCTCTTGTCCGTCTCCGCATTGGCCACACATTATTGACTCATGGCTTTTTAATGGACAGGATTAACCCTCCCTACTGTGATGATTGTCTGGTTCCTTTGACAGTACGGCATATTATTGTTGAGTGTCCCAGTTTTTGGGGACCTGCGTCGTAGGCACCTCTCCGAGTACCAGGTGGGTGACGGTTCTTATACTCTCTCCCTGGTGCTCGGGGAGGAGGCTTGTAGTGTGGGAGGGAACACCCTCTCCTATGTGGAGGAGGCTGGCCTCCTCCATAAATTGTGATTTTATTATACTTATGGTTTTTAGATGGTTTGATATTATTTAGTCTTGATTCTTTTTTATATTTTAGTTAAATTGACGCGTTCTTTTAGTAATGGTGTGTGTTTTTAGTTTATGTGTGATTTAGTCATGATGCGTGTCCCTTTCGGGAGTTTTTTATTTTGTTAGTTGAGGATAACAATTTTGTGTTGGGCAATATATGACCCTAGCTGTTGCGCCGCCAGATGCCTAGTTGCATCAGTAAATAAATAAATAAATACATCTTGTTTTTTCATAAATGAATTATTAAGTAACATGTTATTCCCAATTTTATTGCAACTTATTTCTTGAGTTTTATATTTTTTTTATGGTTTCATACAGTTTCATTACACATTAATTTGGCAATTAACTTATATTTCTTTTTATGCTTCTAAGGAGAAACAGTGGTCAGGCACGGACTGACCAGAGGGAGTTGAATCACATTTGTTGTACACTTCGTTCGGGTGCATGAATCTTTCGAATCTCCGGGGTTAAAGCCTAAGGTTTCATGTTCAGTAGTTTTCTATTTCTTAATAACAGAAATTATGATCTTGAACATCGACGTAAAATTTCATCTATATCGATGTTTTATAAAATGCATTTTAATGAACGACACCCATTTCCTGATGTTATACCAGAAAAGTATGTACTGTACAGTTGGTACCACTCCCGCGTTAACCACTGCGCGTTGTCAATGTTGAGCCACCCAGATATTCGAATCCCGAACGAAGTGAAGCACTCATGACCGAGTGAGATGGAGGGAGGGACGACTGAGTTGGGGAGATGGAGGTCATGAGTGCTTCGCTTCGTTCGGGATTCGAATATCTGGGTGGCTCAACATTGGCAACGCGCAGTGGTCAACGCGGGAGTGGAGCCAACTGTACCTATTAGAAATACCAGGCGTGTTGAAAGAATGCATTTTCATTGTGATAAACAGAAGCGATGCAACACCTCACAGTTTCAGAGATCATTCATTCCAAAAAATATTTTACTCTGGAATAATCTTAAAAGAACGAGGAGATTGATACTAATCTTGACGTGAATGCTTTCAATTATTTTGTTATAAATCCTTTTTATATGCGCCTAATATGTGAAATTGAGCATTCTTGTCATACCCGGTAGGTGCTTTCATTTCTGTTCAACCAGTGATATCGCTCGTTTTTCCTTTTTTATAATGTACTCCATTGTGCCATGAGAACTCGGTTACTCAGGTCAATGACTTTTGTTTTTGATACTTTGGGTGCATAATTAAGAGTAATAGTATGTATTCTGTTATCTGTCCTTGGCTGCCGTCAATACCCGACGTGATAAGCAAAGTTGGTCGGGATAGAACACAAGGGAACTACACATTCGTAGGATCATACACCGATATAATTACGGTATAGGGTGCTAGATTACAATAAGACAGTCGACTTGGTGGAACTTACTTTATCTGAATACGATCCCGATCTATTACAATATCTTTTCCGAGAATGAATGATCTGTAGTTACTCATGTTATTATTTTTTCCATGTTTTTATATAAATTCAATAAAACCAGAGCATACCAATGTCTAAAATGTGAACAGTATTACCTGTAGTGCTATGTTGGACAAATGATTTTATGCAATAAAACGATAAAGAAAGGGTAACAGATTTTATCCAGGGTTGTCGAGTTTTTGCATAGGTTTGAAGTTATTCGATTATTTTTAGGTAAAATAATTAATGTGGTTAATACTGAAATTTGTGCTCAGAATGGGAATTATACCTAAATAACACACACACACAGAGGTGGGTGGAAAGAGAATAAAAAGGACGGGAGAAAGAGTGAGGGAGGGAGGTAGGGAGCGGGAGAAACGGGTAGGAGGGAGCAATGGAGTGAGCAGGGGAGACGGACTGGAGAGAGAGAGAGTGAGAGCAGGAGACTGAGAGGGAGAGAAGGAAGAGTACAGGAAACGAAAACCTTACAATTCATCAATATAATAGATATAATTTCCTTCTAAATACATTTTGACTGAATCGATGGATAAACCACACAATTTAACGAATATTGCTTCAAGGTATATACAGTTAATAACAGCGAGAATGTTAAAGAAAAGTGAATTGGGAGATACATCTGGACGTGAGAAACGGGTTTCAGTGTTAACAGATGAAATCTACGCGAGGCAATTCTGAGGCTGATAATATTACTAGTTGAACACTGTCTCAGTAGTATCTATACCAAATAAAACTATAAAGTTCTGTAGCAGCTGAGGGAAAAAGAGTAATGATGATAATGATCGGTATGATCTTTTGTATATCCATATACTTGCATCTTAAATAAAAGAGGGCCTGACCCGTGAAAACATCAACAACAACAACTTGCATCTAACATACTGATTTATTCTCTTATTTCACTTTAAATAACATAAAAATAAATATATCTTCAAGCAAAAAACTCACAATCCTCTGTAAGACTCAAAATTGTGTCATGCACCTTACCTGCAGCATTTAACAATGTTATTGTTCTGAAATTAGTTCAATAACTTTCCAAATTTCTTGTAAAGGAGAATAACCGCTGTTTGTATCCAACATGCTGTTAAATAACCACTTAAGAATGATAATTGATCATCTTATACAAACATGTGGAACCCCTGCTCTACCATTTCCACTTTACCACATTCATTTTATAACACCAGATTCATAATATAGGTAATATGCACTGTATGTAAATGTAATACCTCGGACAACTCTGTCATACAAGTGATGGTTTGTTATGCATATTATTAAAATATGTAACTGATTCTTAGCATAGTACACACTGACAATGTGAGTATTGCTACTATTAACATAATGACGATGGCAAAACTACGAATACTTTATATGAAATTGCTGCAAATAACAGAACAGGTAACAACACAAATATATTAGAAAACAGCCAGTACTTATAACACAAAAACATAACAAGGAGGGCAGTAACATCTAAAACAGAGCCGTCACAACACCTGGAGTTGCGCGAGGTGCCCTCAAGGTTCAACAGAACTGCATACATCATTGAGAGAATCCAGTGTTTTTGCAACAGATCTTGAACGATGGACTGTGCCAGCTTTGTCACTACCACCATTTGTGTTGGCCACAACAATAGACGATTCTTGCGGATGATCTCAGCCAAATTGGAAAGGAACTTCGTATCACTGCTTGCTGCCACCATTGCCGTACACCATGATCTTTGCTGCAACTGTTGAGCAGCAGAATCAAATTATTTCGATTACTGTACTTTTTGCGAAAATTGTATAGTTACCCATAGTCGAGTGGGTGACGGTTCTTACAGTCTCTCCCAGGTGCTTTGGGAGGAGGCTTGTGGTGTGGGAAGGAACACCCTCCCCTATGTGGAAGAGGCTGTCCTCCTCAACAAATTGTAAATTTTATGATTTTTGTTGCTATTTTTTTTAGGTAGGTGAAGTTTAATGTTTTTTCGTTTGTATTTTATTTTTTTATTATATTTAGTTAAGTTGGTTATTTGAATGGTATGTGATTTTTAGAGGATAGGGATTTTTATTCATGCTGATCTTTCCTTTCGGAGTAGTGAAGAGTATTTAATGTGTTTACATATTGTATTAATGATGTAGGTGACCATTTTATGTTGGGCGGTATATGACACAAGCTGTTGCGGTGCCAGATGCTTAGGAGCATCTATTAATCAATAAGTTAAATACATTTGCTAAATTCTGTCGTGGCGGCAGACTCATTTCTGTCATGTCCATTTTTACTGCCGAGCTCTCGGTCATTTTATATGCCCTCTAAGTGATTTTTACTCCCCCGTACATACTGTATATAATAGGGTAGAGGAGCCAGGACGGTTTAATTCAAGGGAAAGAGAGTTAGGTCGGGTGGCCGATGCCTGAGCCTGTTCCAATATGATGGACACCAGTCATGACTGTACACTACCCCAAACGTGAGTGACCAATTCTGAGATGGGCAAGAGCCAACTCCCACCAAGATATGATTCTCCGGCTGTCATTTCTTGGCTTCTCCTTCTAGCCGGAGACATTGAAAGCAACTCTAGTACCCACGAACAAACACACATGTCCGACATGCCCAAATTCCAGTAAATAGACAAAGGGCTCAGGTCAATGCAACTCTTGCATAAACTTGACCCATTTCACAAGTGCAATACTTGTCTTCAGAAAACAGTACACAAACAAACGAACCTGCCCCACATGTCCCATACCTCTACCAACACCAAAACCTCCATCACCAACACCATCACTTACATCTCCATAACCCTTACTTCAAACACCATCTTACTACTGCCACCATTATCTTCATCTCCATCCCTCCTAAAGACTCACCTAACACACTCACAATATTAACATACTTCATTTAAACATTGATGGCATCAACACCAAAAAACAAAGTCACACAATTCATCAAACAACACAACTTACACATTGCCATTTTATAAGAAACAAAATTACACAACACACATAAAACACATATTTTTCCCAACTTCACCATCAGACAAGACCGGGCCAACAGCAATGGTGGTTGACTCATCATCCTAGTCCACAAATCCCTTAACTACATAGAGACCAGTGCGCACCTCAAATACCTTCTCCCCCACCATGACAACACCACAGATTGTCAAGCCAATAAAGTACACACTGGCAATACAACAAGTACTACAATTGTTAATCTATACATCCCTCCTCAAGCCAGCCCAACAGTTTATCAAAGCTTCTGCCCCAGCTCCAACTAATCACCAACCAACCTGACCTCATCCTGGATGGTAATTTCAACGCCAAGACGTCGGTCTGGTATGTCAACCACACAACCACAGACAGATAACCTCATCACAGTAAACAATACTCGCCAACGCATCCACATCCTTCACCAAGCCCTCTTCCATCCATCATCATCTGATATCACCTTCTGCTTCCCTAACCTGGACACCAGAACATCATGGAGGTTGGTCAGAACTCTTGGCTCTTACCATCTCCCAATCATAATCACCACAAATACAAAAATCGACCCAACTGGCAAAAGACACACATACACCAACTACAATAAAGCGAACTGGGACATCTTCCCTACCAAAAAAGAATATCATTCAAAAACACAAACATCAACACTACTGGACATAAAATCAATACAATTATACAAACCGCAGACAACAAACCCATCCCTAAAGGCAAGAGGAAAAAACACAATCTCAACTTTACAACAGAATACAAGGCTTCATCAGACAACAAGACACACTTAAACACTCATCCCTAACTCCACTCATACAACACAATGTGCACCACATGCATGCACTAAATACACAAATAAACAACAAAACTAAAGAACAGAGAACACTAATGGGCAAAGGTTTGTCAACATGCTTGATCACAAAATAAACACCAGCAAACTATACAAAATACTACACAGCATCACCTGTCCAACAGCAACACTAAGCAACAACATGTAGCCATCATAACAACAGACACTATACCTTCAAATAAACAACAAGCCAACACCCTTATCCATCATTTCTCTCATGTCAACTACCTTCAACCTAACCCTGAAGACCGGTGAGTCATCATCGTAAGAGGCATTTCCCCCCTGAGTTAGATATGCACCATTCACAAATCATGAGACAAATCACATCATCCACAACCTCAAACACTCACCTGTCTGTGGCCCTGACAATATCAGTAACATTCACCTTAAACACCTCGGACCACAAGGCATACAATCACTCACTAACATAAAAATATGAGAAAGACAAGGTAAAAGGTAAGAAAGGAAGGAAGGGCAAGTGAAAAAGGGATAAGACATCAGGGAGGATATGTAAGGTTGCCAGTTACTTGAGAGATACTGTAATATATAATTATAGCCTATGCATAAAATTATTCCAAGTTTATTGAAAACGCCATTCAAGTTTAAAATAGATTATTTTTAAGAAAATGCATATTTAGAAGAAAAAATCTTGGTAAATAGTTTAATTAATTTGTTGACAAATATGATTATTAAAAAAGTTAGAAAATTAAACCGTCTTCTACCGAAAAAAAACACAATAAACAAACAGCTGTCCTTGGGAGATGGTGATAAATAGGCTGGACTACAAGCACGAGGGATTAGATTGATATTAAGTGGCGCAACAGCGAGGTCAAATAACACCAGGAAAAGGTGATAGAGAGATGTGACAGCAAGCAAGAACGAAATAGGAAGAACGGAAGGACAGTTGAAGAAATGTAAGCTAGTGGCTGGGGCCGAAGGGGCGCCAAAACCCTTAAGGTATTGCCCACATCATTACAGGCAATACCCCCCTATACGGGGCAAGCACGAGGGATAAAAGGAATACAGGGATAGCTGTCTAATATCCGAAGGATAATACGGTATATATTCAGTAGTCTATCCCACTACGATGGTGAACAAAAGACACTGCCTTTAGTTAAAGGATATAATATAACAGATATTCTAATTATATTTGTTTATTATTACTTTTCATCTAATCACCTTCATTTTTCTTACCCTCTTCCCCTTCACCCTCGCCTCAAATCATCACATTTCTTCTCTCCTATATCCACCTACGTTAATGCAGTATGCACTTCTCTAAACCTGGGTTCTTCAAACTACGGGTCCCGAATTCCTCCAAACTCACAAAAATTAACGCATGAATAAAATAGAATTATAATGTTCGTGTCATTAAATAAATATGAAGTTCACACACGAATCCACCTAACATATTTGTAGAATCGAATATTCATATAATTAATTATCAATAAAACAAAATCATTGCACAAGTATTAGCCTTCTTCAGAGAGAGAGAGACAGAGAGAGAGAGAGAGAGAGAGAGAGAGAGAGAGAGAGAGGGGTAGGTGAGGCAGTGACCGCAGTGTTTATAATTCTGTAAATAATTCTGATCAAAATGCCTTTTAATCATAATTATTGCATTTCATTTTCTGGCCTTATATTTTCTTAGGTTGATAATTCTGGTCATTTGTAACATCTTTCTGTTTGGGTCGCGAGAATGATGTCATAGTAAAAACTGGGTCACGACTGAAAAAGTTTGATAAACCCTGCTTTAAATTACTGTTGATTCCATACTATTCATTCATTCCTCCTGACACACCGTCTTCTCTACCTGTATATAGCCCCGCCCACATTTCTCTCCTCCTCTCCCACTAACATCCCCCCTCCCTCCACCACCGCAACTGTAACCAGATCCGATGAGGCTCAAACCAAGACACAGATGGATATGGTGTGGACCATTGATCTGTCCGGAGCGTAAATTTACAATACGACCTCCTGACATCCACCCATCAAAATCCTCCCTTCCCCGTGAGGACAAAATCCACCTATTCAGGCAGCAATGTGGCCACAACCCAGCCCTTTTAACATATCAGAAGAGGCTAGATGGAGCCATTGTAGATAACTGTCCAAGATACAACCCAGCACCCCATTTTATTAAACACATTTTGGAAGACTACAATTCATTCAACAACACTCATCAACACCACAACATACACTCCCTAAGGGCATTGTGGAAAAGCCTGGTCCTCATGAGCTCAGGACTGCTCGGTCAAACAGCTTGAGGAACCTCAAAAAACAACAACAACAACAACAACTAAAGAAGAGATGATGTGTTAAATACAATAAAAATGACAAGCAAAAGTATTCCTCCATTGCTGACCGATCACGCTCAACTAAGGTACAGTTGGCTCCACTGCTGCGTTTCTCCCCTGTTGTTGCCGATGATGAGCCAGTCAGAAATTCGAAACCCGATCCACAAGTTAAAAAAATCAAAACATTCATATCCTTAGAGTAAAAACTATGATTGTTTCGAATATTTTAATTTGTAAATCGGGATTCGAATTTCTGACTGGCCCAACATTGGCAACGACAGGGGAGAAACGCGGGAATGGAGCCAACCGTACTGTACCACTCAGATGTATAAGCCATCTCTCAGTACGGAACCGTTCAAAAGTGTGAACCCTCAATAACACACGATTGTATTATATAATATATTCAGCTGAATTGTATTTTCCTCATATTGCTTTCATAGGATTAGGACGTTTAACATTAGCCAAGCTTTCATATACCTGGCTGCATGGTTCGTGCACTTGCTTGAAAGACTCAATGAGAGGTGATAATAATTTATTGTGACTGAGTTATATACTTAGATGAAAGGGTTTATCTTAGGAGATATTATAAGCAAGGTATTAAGAGTAAGTAGCAAGGATAGAACACTCTCAAATGGACTCAAACTAGAGAAATACCGTTAGACTCGAAATATGAAAACATTGGTCGGGGAATAAAGAAGTTTGACGTGTGGAACGAGCTTCCATGAGAGGTATTAAATGTAAAAACACTGAATGACTTTAAAAATAGGTTTGACAGATACATGGACTCAAAAGGATGGGTCTAAATTAGGATCTGCCAAGAACTGGGCGAACAGGCCCTCTGCAGTTTCCTAATTTCTTATTTTCTTATGTCATCTAGTTTGTTTTGGACAAAACTATGCTTGGGTTTCCTTACCAATTGTGCCTGGGCAATAGCATTCGAAAGCTGCGTCCGAGTATAGTTGACATCGTGCCCAAAGGTCACGGTTTTGAACATGCTTATTCCATACCAGTCCTGGAGGTGAGTCAGCTTCTGTAAGAGGATCATAATGAAGTAATGACTTTAACAATCAGAGTCATAGCTTAAGGGTTTTCAAATTAAAATAATGATTACTGCATGAGGATGGATCTGTCTTATATATAGTAGAAGTATATTTATGGATGCTCCTGTAAAATGTATTAGGGAAACAATTTCAATAGAGAAGCTATATACTCGTGTAAAAGTAATGCTGGAACTCTCCACATAATTATTTGAAGGGTCTACAAACAGGTATGCAACTGTTGTACAACCAGGACTGAAAGTAAATCAGACCCTTATAAAAGTGGTATCTTGTGATTGATACTGTGGAGTTGTAGTTACCCAGCATAACATCGATTAAGCTCAGTCTCCACTGTCATCTCCGTTTCCTAATATGTATACTTATGTTCAACTACAAAATTATGTGTCATATATACATATATATTTATGACTTTATGAAACATAACCTAAGTTGTTGTTGTGATACCAATGAAAGAAAAAAATATCATTCTATGTAATATATATATTTGAAATACATATTCAGTCTGTATTCCATAGTTAATGTATTCCCACCGGAACCAAATGAAGACAACAAAGACAGGACTAGTGTACATTTTGTACTACAGTTCAAAGTTTATTAGTTAACATAAACTCTAATTGTTTTTATTATAATGTGGCCATTCACATATGTCTCCTTGTGTGTGGTTATTTTTTTTTATTTTTTTTTAGTCAATCTTAAGCTTATTTTGTTGTACCATGTGTGCATTTCATGGCACTGTTGGTGTTACTTGTATGTATTTATTTGCGTTATAATTTTTATTTCGCGTGATCTTTCCTTAACTCACCCTGTGTATAAATATAAGAATTGTACAAACCCTCATTTTTCCCACACATAGGCTACCCATAGCTGCAATAATATATTGAAAAGTATGTTCTCCACAAAGAAGCCAGCTGTTTGATGTTTACATAATGTCCTTGGAAACCCAAAATCAAGATTAAGTAGTTGGCCCAAACCGACCCTTCGTGATCACACCCTCATCTACCTAACATGTATGATACCTTGCATGATCCGACGAGGCCCAAACCAAGTCGCTGATGGATAGGGTGTTGTCGCTTCATCTGTTCGGAGCTGTATACTCGTTCACCACAATCCCTAGCCTACATGATTCGAAGTCTGAGATCTGAAGCTAGTGGTTTCTAGACGACAACCCACCCAAACGTTCACGAGACCACACACATTTCGAACCAAATGGAGGCTTTGCGTGGGTCTTCGTCCAGAAACTGCCTGCTTCAGATCTCGGGCCTCGACTCAAGTGGATTAGGGATTGTGGTTTACGAGTGTATATGTGAAGACTAAAATGACATCTGTAGGATGGATAGCTACCTCACAATGACATCAATTTAAAATTCATGTTTACACTCTATTTACACTATATTGATATGTTTAAGTATGTTTTCACACTCTAAATTCGTTTTAAAACATGTCAGAATTACATTTTTCGACACAACAATATGAATTATAATCTCACTGTCGTTTTTACGTACTACTCGTGGACAATAATATCGCGCCCCTCTTATAGTCACATTCAGGAAGGGCACGATATTATTGTCCACGACTGTACATATATGGTAGTTACAGGAATGGTGGTGGGGTAAATGGCTGTAGCCAAGTTACTATCTGCCAGCCACAGTGTTACCAATGAAAAATTAACTTTGTAGGGACCACGGCTATTTATAAGCTGTTCTGCCAAATGAATGCTACTCCCGTGGTAAAGTCATGGTCTAATGTATTGCAACACCTTCCAATGAGATGGCTTCGAAAAATGATCCGAAACTATAGCTGTTGGTGTGCAATTTTGGTTCATAAAATTAACTTAAATAGCTCGCTTTTATTCACCAGGTTGCAGTACATTAGACCATGACTTTACTCCAAACTTGTACCTAGTGTCGAAATTTTACTTCACTTCACTCACGAATTAAGAGTTAAGAAGCAATATCAGATCATATCCACAGCTTATGTTCAAAGTGTGATCCATTTTTATGACTGCAAGCTCGTACTGTTAACCATGTTAGCCGAGACTTTGTGTAGGGTTGCTACAGTATTGCTTGCAATTGCAGTTTTCATGTTAGCTTTCAGTCCGTCTAATGTGTGTGGGTTAGTCTGATATACCATGCTTTTTATATGACCCCATAGAAAGTAATCGGTAGATATAAGGTCTGCTGATCTTGGAGGCCACATGTGTTTGGAAATGAGTCAGTCAGCGAAAAACTCCCACAGGAATGCCATAGTTCATGTGATTTGTGACTTGTAGCGTCCTCTTGCCGAAACCAGCAGGAATGTTCATCTTCATCAATTAAGAAGTGCGATGAACTGTGTGAATATATACTGATATACATCACCATTTACTGTTGCCCATACTCAATTTATTTGAGAATGTGATATGGTTGCAGGTGAATTTGTTTTGCAACTCTCTGGGCACTGAAGTAAGACATTTGTGCCTGTGATGCAAGTTTCCTAACACTTTTTCTCGGAGATCTTTGTAACGGATCCATCACATCTTCAATCTTTTCATCTGTCAACACAGATGGTCGTCCACCACATTTCCTGTCGTGCACACCTCCAGTCTCACGAAAACGGTCAACCCGTCTTGAAATTGTTATCTTATTGATATTGAGGGCATCAGGATATCGTGCTTGAAATTATCTTTTCAATTTTCCATAAATCCATGTTGAACATTAATATGTTCAAGATTAAAAACACGTTGTTCTTGGGAAAACACTATCTTGCTTCAGCTGAGAATATAACACTCCTTAAAGTGCACAAAACACATCACTCTTCTGGTGGCGCTGGTGTATCATCAACACATGTTAATGGTGTCATTTGTTGAATTGTGTCGGTAACTTTAGAACATTCTAAACTCTTTTTCTGAATATTGTTGAGGATACTGACTATCATAAATTTCTGTGCAGTGTTTTGTTAACAAAGATTTTGAACTTTGTCTGGGACCTGAGACAGAGCTATTCGTGTAACAGCACGACACATTACGAACATGACTGGGAGTTGACTGCACACTAGAAAAGACAAATTCGCAAACCAGTGCAAACAGTTGGGGAGGAAGGAAATTTACGCGATCTTAAGAAGTTACGAGCCTTGTGCATGCGTTAGAGAGGAAACGTATAATTTAAAGCCAAGACACAACTTTGTTATCGTTAATTTTAATAACGTTATTTTTTTTTTCTCAGCATACAACTTCATATCATTGAACGGGTTTCTTTGGGAAACCACTGTCATATGTGAAAGAAATACAAAAGCTATATACAGTATATCAACAAGGAGATACAATGACCACCATGCATTTTTTTTATGAATACAAGTTAGATTACTCACCATCAACACCCATGCCCTTGGCTTTCTTGGCAATGAGGCGAATTTTGTTGCCTGCATCCTTGTTCTCAGGAAGCCGTTTATTGTAGAACACCTTATTTTCCTTGGTACATTTTTTTCTTCTTGTTCCGTCTCAGGTGTGATCAGCAGGTATGTCTGGCTATTCCTAATTACCATACTGGTGTTCTCCCCAGGCAATGAACTGCACTTCGCACTGGGAGGAGGCAGATGTCACAATTGGATGCAGGTCAATTGTGGAGAAATGGTGGATGACACAGACCGTTTGTGACGTTATGATTTGTAGAACATGAAATAATGACTTCACGATGTCAATAAACCTTCCACTGACTCATACTGGTATGTGTTTTGTATACTAGAGTCGAAGACACTGGAGGTTCACACTTTTTGGGGTACACAGATTGACAACGCTGGAGTGATAAACGCGGCAGTGGAGGAGACTGTTCCAGTGTTGATAGTCCTTAACCCACCCACCCGCCTCTCTCTCTCCCTCACATAAACACACATAGGAATTACGGACAGTAACGTGCGCATTATTTTTACATATATAATTGAGATGCCTCGGCTTTCACTTCAGAGATTACTGTTATCATAATGGGAATCTATCAGAGAGCAAGGAAACTAGCCTAAAATCAAATATGCTATTTTAAAAACCATCTACTTCTACAAAGAAAACAACTATCAAACAAACAGTAATTCTTGGAGAAAATTGTAGAAATATGTTGGATATACGCCCACATGAGACAGAGTGATAATGAAAAAGCAGATGAAACTGCTAAGTCTGTAATACTATTGCCTCAAATATAGCCTCACCTTCTATTTGGTGACTACTTACAAAGCATCAAACACTATATAAGCAAACAATGGGATAACCAGTGTGAAGACGAACCAAACACAAACAAATTGAACACAATGTTTCCAATTGGCATACCTCCCAACAAGGTGACAGACGAACCGAAGTACTGTCATTTTAACAAGAATAAGACATACACACAAAAAACACATGACCCAGTCCCATGGTGTAAATCTTGTGACACAAATATTAACCATTTAACACATTTCTAATTGGTGTACAACATTTATAGTAAAATACAATTTATATTTTAAATCTAAAAGCCATTAAATAAATTACCTTTGCTTCAGACAATATTTAATTTGTTTTAAGAGATATTGATATTGTAAATGAAATTTGAAAACTATCATAAATGTAATGTCTATTCACAAAAAGCTTATATCATAAAATAAGCTGGACAATAGTCGAGGAAGTAGACTCAGAGAACTAAGTAAAATCTCTCTCTCTCAAAAAAAAAAAAAAAAAAAAAAAAAAAATATATATATATATATATATATATATATATATATATATATATATATATATATATATATATATATATATATATATATATATATATATATATATATATATATATATATATATATATATATATATATATATATAAATGAATGAATAAAAACTAAGTCCGACCAGAATCAGGTACAGTATGTCCGATACAGTTATTTCAATGATCTACAATGCTTCACGCATATTGTGCACCGATATATTATGTATCCACTGTACAATCAGCAGCAAAAATTCTATCGCTTTAGTCATAGTTTCATGAAAAATCACATAAATGATAATAATCGAACAACACATTCACAAAATTCCACTATTCAGGAGGCAAATGTTTAACCAATTTTAATTCTTCAGTTTATGGGCCTGTAAAGTTTATATTATATAACTGTATATGATGATATTTTCTCTCCAAAATCGTTACATTAAGCAGATGATGTCCAGTATTTTGAACTTGGAATAACAAATTTACTATTGGCACAACAATTGATGTATTTACCATGGATTCCATTGACGGAATAACAAAAACAGAAGTAGAATACTCTCTTCCTCAATTCAGTTTTTTTTTTTTTTTTTCAAGGAAATTATCTAAATTAATTAAGCAAATTGGGTAACTTAATTACTAATAATGTAATTGTATCACACATAAAAGAGGTGTATTACAGGAAATACACCTTCAACGGCAACATATTAAATTTATTTCTGGTGAATACATCACAGTTGTAATGTGTTATTGTATTTCCATTAGTATACAATACCTGATGAATAGAATAGGTGTAATAACTGCCATCAGAGATGATATGGACCGAGCAGTGAAGTTGTACCGGATACGTTTGGGTTAATACGGCAGCCACTGCCTCTCCAGCTTCATCAAACAACACTGTTTAGGGGAAGCACAAAGTAATTATATTAGCGAAATATTCCTGACTAATAGTCACAGACAAAGTATGGATGATCAACCCACAGAAAAGAAAGTGTTATATATTATAATGGCATTGGTTGCACATGCAAGAGAAGGTTTCAAATATGTTACAAAATTAATTTCACGAACAAATTCCAGGCAGTAATTTGTTGTCCAACGAGTTACATATTTCACATCTATATAATTATATGTAATAACTAATGGTGGGGATTGGGGGGGGGGGGGGTCGAACCCTTGCAATAAGGCTGAGCAGGAATCGTTTTCTTCGGTACTCATGGTTCCGAATACTGACTGGAGGAACCGCCAGATCCGGTTCTGGAACCTAGTACCCTCCCAAATCCCCCCCAACTCTCTCTCTCTCTCTCTCTCTCTCTCTCTCTCTCTCTCTCTCTCTCTCTCTCTCTCTCTCTCTCTCTCTCTCTCTCTCTCTCTCTCTCTCTCTCTCTCTCTCGTCAATAACTTTACACAAACCCTTATCTTCAAGAACATCAAATATTTCACTCACTTCTTTTTTCTCTCTCTCGCTCTCTCTCTCTCTCTCTCTCTCTCTCTCTCTCTCTCTCTCTCTCTCTCTCTCTCTCTCTCTCTCTCTCTCTCTCAAGAACATCATATATTTCACACTACCCCCCAAATGGGAATCGCCTTGACGAGGTGGGGGAGGCTTGCATGTTTCTAACACCCGTAGTTTTAAAAATATTGAGGGCCCTTACTGAAGCACTATGAACCCTCCAAACTAATCCAGGCAACAGATTATTTGGAGGGTTCATAGAGCTCCAGTAAGGGCCCTCAAATGTTTTAAAACTACGGGTATAAGACCTGGAGAGCTAGACTAGAGGGGGCTTTGGCCCCTGCTCTGCCCCGATTTTGGGAAGAGAGGGTTTCCCATGCTAGTATGGTCGCCAGTTAGAGACCAGACTAAATGGTTCCTATGCAATAGGCTGCCAGTACGGGCCAACAGTGCTGCCCTCCAGAGGGACTGCCTTCTAGGGGCCGTCCTATGTTGGATGGTTGGGTGTCTGGGCCGGAAGATGTTGGAGAAGAGGGTCTCAGGCTATCAAGACAGCCAGCTCCTTATCTACTCGAAACTTTGCTACTTCTACCCTAGTGCATGAATCTTCTGTGCACCTTTCCACTGCTTCAAAGAACATTTGTAGCCTAGCCGAGGAATCTAAACTCTGCAATGTATCTAACTCAAGTTTTGGAATATCTCGGGGTTTAACCAAGTTGGTATTAACACTTTTTGCAGGGTTTGTTACATTAGGATTATAGGTGACATTTGATAATGGAGGTTGTAATACGGGGTTTGCATTTGTGCCAAATGTTACGGGTGGTTGATAACTGTGCGTGGCAGGCAGGGAAAATTGAGTATCTATTCGAGAAGGTATAGTGGACCACTGTGAACGTGAAGCTGGTTCGAGTCTCCTCAATAATGGTGAGGATGGAGGTGTAACTTCCCTCTCCCTGACACGAACAAACTGCGTCTCTCCCGACCTTTCTAACTCACTCACACGTTTCGTTAAGTTACGAACTTGCTCCCCTATGTTTTTCAACTGATCTAAGTCTTGTACCTTCATCGCAATCTTAGTCATTTGTTCTGTTATTAGTTTTAATTCCCTCATTTCGAATCTTGCCTTCCCATCTGAATCCGTATCAGCTGTTTTCATTTCTCTTATCATAAACCACCATTTCACTCATTTCTGACGCTTCTGCCATGACTTTCGCTCGCACGCCACTGCGTGTTATCATTCTACTTGTTATATCCTGTATTTTCCTTCACCCCTCTTACGTTAATTTACTACCTGAGCTCCGTCAACCGTCAGTTTTCGAGGAACTTGACTGTGTCCTACAATTCCTACCTTAAACATCAGACCCAATTCCACGGATCTCCGTTAAAGCAATTTCTCTGGGTCTGATTTATCCCACTTAAGCTACCACCAATGTAACGTCGCTATTTTTATCCCCTTACTTTACTGGAGGAGGAACAAAAATCACGGCCTTTTACAATAAAAAAAAAATGACACACCAGTGTATGATACTCTATCCTATACTTGATCAACCTGGTCTGGGAAAAAAGGACTGAGGACTGAACTTGCCTTGCGAATACCAAAGAAAAAAAAATCATACAAAGGCAAGTCCAGTTCCTCGTCAGTAACGCTGCCACCACCAGACCACAGGTTGACCACAGGAACCAAGCTATCACACACTGGGTGGGTAACGTAGCTTGAACCCCAGGCACGTGCGTAAGCAACCCAGAATTACTCTAACGGGGGTTCGATCAATGTCTTAAATCAAGTAAAAAATGTCTAAGTAGGGACACAGTCTATTTGTATAGTATACGGTATCGGTAACAGAATACTCCACTAATTATAATTTAGTTTATTTTGTACATTAATTTTCATATAAAAAAAATATATATATACTCCCACAAAATCCCAATCCTACTCCCTCAAAACACTAATCCCCCAATCCAATCCCTGCCGACACTAGGACGGGAATAAATCCCGCGTCTCGCTAGGGTACAGCACTAAGAAAAAAAAAAAAAAAAAAAAAAAAAAAACTTTACTCCCCACCAATAATCATAAAAAAAATACATACACATATATATTATAATTATAAAAAAATATGGCCGAAACAAATGTGATACTCTACTTTTTAAATATTCTTGGTAATCTTCAATTTAATTATATTACTAGGTACACCCGTCTTTTATTTTTAATGCCAGAATTTTGCTATATGGCTGTTCCCATGGAAGATGACACGAGACTGAATGTGAATCCTTGGCCACAACTCATTCTCGCCTCGCCCCCCCCCCCCCCCAGTCACAGGCCCCTACACGGACACAAACTAGTTCCCCCTGCTACATTTTCCTATTATATTAAGTGTTCCTTCCTCCCAGGTATATTCCCTAGTTACAATTAATGATTATTTAACCTCCCTTAATCCTCCAACCCATTATCTCTTATCCTCAGCCACATAGCATACAATTATTCCTAATATTGGATACAAATATTGTTCCGCCAACGAAAATATCTCGTCCTTCTATTGGGACCCCATCCCTCACTCAACTAATTTTCTAAGTAAGTTACCAGAAAGAAATGTTGGTATTTTATAGAGAGTGAAGCTAGTAATTATACATTAATAAAAAAAAACATCCTAAATAACATACATAATAAAAATGGGGTTGTTACAACTTTTATTCTTTTTGGCCTCTTATGCTTAGATAGATAGAAATAGATAGATAGATAGATATAGCGATAGTTAGATAGATAGAAATAACTAGATAGAAATAGCGATAGATAGACAGATAGAAATAGATAGATAGATAGAGGCTATAGTGGAACACAAATTTTGAACAGACTTATAGTTAGTAGTTAGTTGTTCCCTACACCAGACCCGCAGCACTCGCTGCCTCAGGGGAAACCCTGTGGTAGTGGGGCCCAGTAGTCTGGTGCGTCATTTGGGCACCTATTTTTCTTAATCTACATTTCCTTCCTTATTTTCCGTGCGACCTCCTGGGCCTACGGTTGTCTCTTGGCTGAGCAACGGTATTCGCTTGGGAGGTGGGTTCTAACTACACCACCCCTCGCATTAGGCAGGTTCGGTGGTGGGGAAGTTCCTTCCGCACAAACTCTGATTCCCTAGCTGGTACTGGAGTACGCCGCCAGGCTATCACTAGGGGGGGTGGGGGGGTGGAGCGAGCAAGGTAACTTTTATTCTTCCCTGAATTATTGTCCTTTTGGGGGGTTGATACAATAGTTAAGGGAGTTAGGAGAGGGTGTAAGGAGAGGGGTCGGACGTAGTCCGATGCCCCAAATGGCTGATCCCCCAATTAGCCTTCCTCTTCCTCAAGGAGGGAAGCTGACGACCAACGACCGAACTAAGACAATGGCAGACATTAATGGAATTCCTACGGCTGACAGACCAAGGCAACGAAATATTGATATTCCCTCCATGAATGCTCGTTATGTGAATGTTAGTTGTGTAAATAGTGCTCAATCTCTCAGGGCTGTTAGCCCATTTATCATCAAAAAGGTCCTTGATGGCCAAGTGGGTGGCAGTCTTGACTATGCTAAGAAATTGCGAGATGGTAGTCTCCTGGTAAAAGTACTGAACTCATCCCAGGTTAAGGATTTACTTAAGCTGACGCAAATTCATGACCTGAGAGTGAAAACCACCATTCCAGTTGGGCCTAATACCTGTAAGGGCGTCATTTTCCATAGGGTTTTGGCAGCCCTGGATGATGCAGACATTCTCGAGGGAATGAGGGACAAGGGCGTTGTGAAAGTTCAAAGTATGACCAGGTTTAGAGAGAACAGGAGAGACAAATTTGGCTATGTTTCATGACTTTTGCTGCTGCTCAGATACTCGACACTGTTAAGATTGGATATGAAATTGTTCACGTAAGACCTTAAATTCAGAGACCTATGCGTTGTTTCCGTTGCCAAAAATTCGGACATACAGCATTGAGGTGCTTCACTAAAGATTCAGGAGAAATCATTTGCGGTAAATGTGCCGGAAGTCACGAGACTCATCTGTGTTCAGAGACAGTTTTCAAGTGTGCCAATTGTGGCGGTCCCCACCAGGCAGGTGCAGGTGACTGCAGAAGCCTTAAAGTGGAGACCGAAACAATGACATACATGAGGGCTCATGATGTTAGTTATGGTGAGGCAAAGAAGAAGGTGGAGGGGGTAACCCAGGTTCCCAATGTGTCCTATGCCGTAGCTGTAGCTGGCACATCTGCTCCTGCTAATGGTGATCTCTTATAATTTATTCAGGCTAAAGAAAAGTAGAATGAAATATTGACAGATAAAGTAAACATTTTAGAAAGTAAAGTAGATGAATTGACAAATGTAATTGCAGAACTTGTTGAATCAACCCAATAAACGAAGCACCACAAGGCAAATGATACCGTAAAGAATCAGATCTCTCATGTTCTCGCTCAGGTGACTCCCACGAAGCCTGCATCCGGGACTCGTCCAACTCGTCGCGAGTTGAGCTGCTTGAGGACTGGCTCTGTAGCAGGCAGGTAGGTCAAGCAGGCTTTCTTCTCCTTGAATATCTAGGGCTTGGAAAGGAGGAAGTAAAGTCTGCAGTAGTGAGTTTAGATCTACTTTATTTAGATGAAGAAGAAAAATTTTAGGGCTTTATGCCTATCGACTCGTGTTGGTCATTAAGGCAGTCAGTCTTGTTACATCAACATATTTTCCCCCAGCCTTTACAGCCAGGTACACCTACGTACTGCTAGGTGAACAGGGACATAGGGGCTTGGGAAATTTGTCCAACAATTCCACTGACCCGGGAATCGAACCCGGGATCTCTCGCTTGCCAGGCGAGTGTGCTAACCATTCAACCATCAGCACCCCTGATTTTATTTACATGAGCATGGTTCTTATATATGTACATACAGGGACATAGGTTTACATATATCAGCCAATCAGCGGCGATGGGCAGAGTCATGGGACCGCCTGTGATCCTAGAGTGGGGGGCGAGTGGCGGACGTCGTATCGCCACGTCCGCCACGATCCTGCTTGTAGTGCGGGGTCGTGATATCACGTAGCTACAGCTCTTTGACTCGTGGAGAGGAACAGGCGATGGAGACTACCACCTCCAAATCATCCCGTGGGAAGTCCCCAGGAAGTGCATGGGAGGAGGAGTGTACTCCTTCCCAGCTCACGAAGGTTCGGCCAGACGAACACGGCCCCCCAAAACCCCGTAAATCAAAATAATCTTCGCGCTAACCATAGTACAAAGGAACTGTCGAAGTCTTAGAGGTAGATTAAATGAACTCAAACTTTTGGTCTGCATTTACGCTGCCAATATTATTGCCCTTCAGGAAACTCATCTGGATGAACAAGTCGAAGACGAGGTTATCCAGCTTCGGAACTATGAGTTAATTAGGAAGGATCGGAGGGGTAGGGGGGGAGGGGGGGTAGCTCTCTACATCCGCCGTTCCCTCCCTTTCACTGAGGTGCCATCTAATTTCCCTCTGGAGTCTGTCGCCTGCAGAGTGAAATTCGGTGGTACCTACCTGACTGTCTGTTCTGTCTACTGTCCGCCTGATACAGTAACTTATGATGATGTTTTTGAACTGCAGGACAGCCTGCCCTGTAGAAAATTAATTTTAGGTGATTTTAATGCACATCATACGTTATGGGGTTCCCTGCGGGATGACAGGAAGGGGGAACAGATGGCTAGGCTCATCAGTGATTCCGGTTTGGTTCTTCTGAACGACAGTAGTCGGACGAGAGTTGATAATAATACCGGTAATTTTAGCGTCCTTGACCTATCTCTGGTCTCCCCATCAATTGCCACCTCTTGCCAGTGGCTACCTATTGATGACTCATTGGGAAGCGACCATTTTCCTATTTTGATTAAATATTAAAGCAACACTATTAAAGAGCCTTCAGCACCTAAATTTAACGTAAAAAAAGCAGACTGGGTGTCCTTCACAAAGAGTCTCAATATTGAAATTGTTGGAGAAACCATTGATGATAATGTAAATAGCATTAAAGATAGTATTCTCAAAGCCGCAAAGGCAACAATTCCTAAGACATACATAGCACAAAGCATAGAGTTCCATGGTGGACGCCAGATTGCCGCCTAGTACTGTGTGAGAGGAATAGGGCCTACAGGCTTTTAAAAAATCACATCAGTGATGAGAACTGAGTTAGGGCTCGTAGAACCATCAAACAAGCCAAACGAGGCTCCTGGCGAAGCTTTGTCTTTAGCATTAACAGTGAAACATCTATCTCCCAAGTCTGGTCCACTGTAAGAAAATTAAATAGAAAGAAAATCTCAAATAAAATCATCAACATCAATCATAACATAAATTATGACGAACCAAGAGACATTGCTAACGCCCTCGCCAGGCAGTTCTCTTTTGCTAGCAGCTCTGACAATTACCATCCAGCTTTCTTGCCTCTCAAGGAAGCATCAGAGCTGCAGCATATTAACTTTGCCACAGGAGATGAATTGGATTACAACTGTGATCTTACAATGCAAGAGCTTGTTCAAGCCCTAGGAGCCTGTAGTGGGACATCCCCAGGACCCGATGAGATTCAGTATGAGATGATTAAACATCTTGATCATGATTCCATGGTCAAGATGTTGCAAGTGTTCAATGAGATTTGGAGGGGTCACACATTTCCAAACTCATGGCACTTTGCACATGTCATTCCCATACCGAAAGGAGGGGGGGACCCCAGATCGACTTCATCGTATCGCCCTATTGCGCCAAGGCGCAAAGTTGCCAAGTTGCTTATGCAAGGTCATGGAACGTATTGTTAATCGTAGGCTATTGCATTTTTTTAATTCAAGGAATATGCTGGTTGACGAGCAGTGTGGCTTCCGCAAAGGTCGCCAGATGCTCGATCAACTGGTAAACATGGAAGGTCAAATTCAAGAGGCATTTGCCAAGAAACATTTTTTAATTGCAGTATTTTTAGACATAGAACAAGCCAATGACATGACCTGGAGACATGGCCTCCTCAAGAAACTACATGCTATGGGATTACGCGGTAACCTGCCCTTTTTTGTAAAGAATTTCATGTCTGACAGAACTTTCCCCTGTCAAGATTTTTTCGGATACAGTCACTTTCTCGGACACATTTGTCCAGGCAAACGGGGTCCCCCAGGGGAGTGTTCTGTCTCCGACCTTATTTCTATGTATGATCAATGACATTCTACCAGGTCATCCTTGAAATCTTAAATACTCACTGTACGCTGATGACTGTGCGATATGGTATTCTAGCCGGAGTGTGCACAGTTTTCGGCAACTCGGATCCAATTGGCACTGGATTTGATTCACAATTGGGGCCTCCAGTGGGGTTTTAAGTTTTCAATTAGAGAAAGTGTAGGGGTTATTTTCACTCATAGGAGGAAGTCAGACGTCCTGCTTACTATGGGTGGAAACCCCCTACCTATTCAAAATTCAACTAGATTTCTTGGACTGGTGTTAAAACGCACTCAATTTACTGATGTGCATTTCTGGTACCAAATGGGGAGCAGATAGGAAGTCATTGCTAATGCTATATAAAGCCATGATCAGATCTAGAGTGGATTGTGGGTCACCTCCCAGTGGTGCCTTTTTGCGCCTGCAGCCGGGGCGCCATGGCGACAGGCCCTTGGAAGGGCCGAGTTATCCGCCTGGGGGTCGCATGGCCCCGTAGGACACTGGCGTGATGTCCCTCAGAGCAAGACTCCACGACCTCGTAGAGTGTGTCTACACAGATGTTTGAGAAGTGCTCATTAATCTGGGTCGCTGCCTCCTCAGGTGTTTAATCTTGCTAAACCACTGACTTATATTTCCATCTTTCAAATTATGTATCTTGTTGGGATAGTAGGCTTTCTTTGCAGCACGAATTTCCCTTATGACCATGTTTCTTAGTCTTCTATAGAGGTTGTTATTATCGTTGAAGGCTCTGTTGCGTTGCACTAGAAGTCTCTTGATGCGTGGTGTAATCCAAGTGACGTCGTTTGAGGGCATTGTTAAATCTTTGGTGAGGAAAAAGTGCTGAAAGGCCTGGATGGTGGTGATCACGGAATTTTCCCATTTCATGCTTACATCTTGAACAGTAAGTACTTCAGTCCATTGGTGTTGAACCACTCACTGCCCAAAGTGACGATTGCTGAGTCTGTGAGTGATCTGTATGTCCTGATGGTAGTGTTCTGCCTCTGAGTGGTGGTGGGAGAGGATGACCACATAATTGACAGGTGCCTGCTGCGTCCCATGGGGGTTAGGGGTTGAGGTCCGTGATAATAAGGTCCAGGGTGTGTTCGTCATGCATAGGGAAGGTCACAATTTGGGTCAGGTGTAACTTATTTTGTAAGTCAGTTGTGTCCAACTCATTGAATCACCACAGAGAACTAATTTGGTTGAAGGATATCATTCTTTTAGTATATCACTGGTGCTAACAAGATGTTCGAGTAGCGTATGTCCAGTGTGTTGGACGGTAAACAACACAAAATAAGATAGTAGCTGTATGATGGGGATGAGAGGGGGGTTTACCCTGACTCACAAGGCCTCAACATCCTCTGGTATGTCCACATGGTGATGTGAAGGATTTTGCTGATTGCGACAGAAGATAACCACACCACCGCCTCTCCTCTCTGCCCTTAGGTGGTGAAACATTTCAAAATTTTCCATTGTGTATGTTTCAGGAACAAGTTGCCATGCCTCCATTATCGCTAACACGTCTGCATTCGTTAATTTAGCAGTGGTGACAACCTTGTAGCAGGCAGGTAATCGAGAAGGCTTTCTTCTCCTTGTATATCAAAGGCTAGGAAAGGAGGAAGTAAAGTCTGCAGTAGTGAGTTTAGATCTAGTTTTATTTACATGAGCATGGTTCTTATATATGTACAGTTAGCTCCACTCCCGCGTTGACCACTGCGCGTTGCCAATGTTGAGCCACCCTGATATTCGAATCCCGAACGAAGCGAAGCACTCATGACCTCCATCTCCCCAACTCAGTCGTCCCTCCCTCCATCTCACTCGGTCATGAGTGCTTCGCTTCGTTCGGGATTCGAATATCTGGGTGGCTCAACATTGGCAACTCGCAGTGGTCAACGCGGGAGTGGAGCCAACTGTACATACAGGGACATCGGTTTACATATATCAGCCAATCAGCGGCGATGGGCGGAGTCATGGGCCCGCCTGTGATCCTAGAAATGGGGGGAAAGTGGCGGACGTGGTATCATCACATCCGCCACGATCCTGCTTGTAGTGCGGGGTCGTGATATCACGTAGCTACAACCTCGTCAAACTTGTTGCCCAGTGATGTAACATTAGACATAAGGAGGGATGGCAAATCATACCACACACGAGGGACTTCAGAATGTTTGTAGGACTTACGTTGTGCAGGTTTATTTCTGGTTCTTGTTAGGTTGAGGGGGATGATGGGTATCTTCCGCTGTACACACTAACTTATGTTTCTGAAGAGTCCAAGTGTTTAGAGACGCACTATAATGTCAGGTGGTGGGTATTCACATCCACGCTTGAGGTGGTAGAGGAAGGAAACCTTGTAAAAAGGCATGATTGGCACACTCCGAAACTGGCTAACCACTCCACTTATTACTGATAACCAAAAATCTTGTAAGTACACTGATGAACCAGAATGACTGATGAGAATAGTGTGGGAAGAGGGCTCAACAAGCTGACCCAGGCTGCTACACGAGCGCCAAGTGACCCTGACCTCACCTCACTGCGCTATGGTATAGTAGTAATAATAATAATAATAATAATAGTAATAATAATAAAAATAGTAATAATAATAATAATAATAATGATAATGATGATGATGATGATGAAATTTTTCATTTGAGATCGTGGTGCCATAATGTAGTATGCGGAATATTGAATTTTTATTCTGTTTACAGATATTGGTAATCCATTGTGTGAGACACATGTATGCAATTTGTTTCTTATTCTAATTAACATACACACACTCCCAATTTAATAAACACATGAAAAAAAATTGGTCCTATGGTATACAAAAAAAAAAAATGTATGACCTTTTTGGCACCATTCTGAGTAAACGAGGCACTGTTTTGACCATTCAAGGTTGTCGTTATTTACAGTACCCTGATGCAGGCAAAATGTGCCACGTATCATCGTATCACTAGCACCTGCTAGTGTTACGATTGTAATGTGACGGAACCACATGGGTTCCATACCCGATTACGTCAATAAACAGGTCCATAACAAGAATCTATAATTTTTAATATATTCAAATATTATTATCACTACTCTGTTTCATGATTATACGAAACGACCAAGCCAGGCCGAGTCAGGAGTTATGCTGATAGTGTTGCCGATTGTAATAGGACAGGTTAATTATTGGCCGTCGTTATTAGCTCGTGAATGTGCAATAGCCGCCTAAGAATAGAATGTGTCAATTTTAAATGTGCATGAGAAATTAGATCACACGTATACAGGAAGTGGTGTTGTAATAATTATTTAATAACTTTCGAAAAGCTTCTTTGGCTGCTACATAGTTCACATGTTGGTCAATTAAGAGACTAAGTTGAAACACGGAGTCTACGGAGAAACTATCACAGACCAAATCTGGCCTTATTCACAGGAATGGACCTCGAAAATGTAATTGTCCGAATCACATTCTAGTAACCAGCAGTAGTATCTTTTCACAGAAAATAATTTTTGATAATAGAAAATTATTGAATTTCTAGTTGAACTGCTTTAGCTCAGTGTGTTTTAGTGAGATGTCTTCTGAAAGGAATTGGTATAACTGTTGTAACAGTACAATAATTCAGTTAATATAATTTTATACTTAGTATAGCACTAATTGGTACTTAGCATGGCACAAAATGGGACTGGTAAAAATTATGTCTCCTTCATCTCCACTGGCTTCAAACACAATGTATTCGTATATCTGGTGTTGCCACCTGCAGTTGAAGAAAATAAGGAACATTCCACCGTTCATTAAGGCTTGGAGGGAGAAATGGGTTAGCCTAGGTTAATTTAGTACCTTTTTCCTTTATATAAGAAAAAAACCAAGTGACACTCTATCAAAGTTGACAGTAGTTTGTTTGTTTATTATTGTAAAATGTCAATACCATACCTTGCATAATATGGTGTGAAATTATAGGCAAGGAATATTTTATGTTGCTTCTTGCTGCAAGCATTTTGGCATTTTCTATGTATGAATCTCTGCACATAAAAGCACAAAGTTTAGAGTAACAAGGAGCTCAGCTTTTATGAGCTTAACCCTTGGGCGACGGGGTAACTATGAATATGCCCTCTGGCTGCCCGGGATGACTCTGGGAGTCTCCGTTGCCGAGAAATGTATACCTGACCGACTCTCATCAAAAGTCGGTATATCAGGCACAAACGCATCGCAATCCGTCCACAGATAAGGATGAGGTGGGCCACGATGAACTGCTGGTGGTGGTGGTGGCGATGGCGGCGGCGGCGGCGGCGGCGCAGCAGGCGACATTGGGGGGGCAGGGGACATTGGGGAGGCAGGCAACAGTGATGCGCAATCTCCCCCCTGGTTGTCAGGCAAGGGAGAGGGAGCATGAGTAGAGGGGGGTGGGGGTGGTGGTGGTGGGGGAGATGGCGTCAGGTTTGGTGGATTATCAGGGTCCAGGTCAGGCGAGATAAACCTCCGCTCCTCTGTTCTCTTCCCTCTTCCCTTACCCTTCCCTCTTCCTCTTCCAACACCTATGCTTTTTCCTTTCTTCATTTTGCGTTTTTGTAACACCTCATCCGAAGGGGAGGAGGAGGAGGAAGAAAAATCTAACCTCCTCCTTGGCCTCATATTACCTTGGGGAGTAATCCCGTAGTGGGGTCTGGAGATGGAAGCTTGTTGTTCTTCTCCTGCAACCACGTGAAAGGTAGCAGAAATAGGAGACAAAAGAATGTCTCCCAAACTACCTCTCAAAGCTCCCACCCCGCTGGTGGACGGAATTGCAACATCGGATATGTCTTGCGCACCTGACGTTGAAGGAAGAGCTGTGTGGGATACAGCGTCGAATCCCTCAGGTTCTTTATTAAGGGATAAAGCACGTCGTCTCCACCATTTTAATAGCCGAGATGCATGATACCCCACTACTGATCCAAGGGCCAGAGAAACAAAGACAAAATATATATGGTTATATATTAACACAACACAACACATGAACCAATACACTACCATCCAGAGACACTTAACAATACACTCCACACAACACTGGCAATGTTCACAGTTTCCTCTCGTCCCCGACACACCGTCAGTCCCGCGACTTCAATAGCACTGGTGCGAAGCTCGCTGTCGATTCCGTGGCGTAGATACAGAAACGAGGAAGTGGCCCGTGCAGAGGCAGAGTTGCAGAGGTCTCTTAGAGGCAGTAGCTTATAGCGGAGGAAGAATAGCCAATATCCACAAGGCTACTTGCTACTCCAAGTGAGAGTGGGAGAGACGATGGAAGGTCTGTTTCCAGTGATGAGAAACCCGGCTCTCCCAAACTAGAGGAGTGTGGATGCGACGTAAACTCCGGTCTGGGTCACGTGATCATCACGTCACCATCACTCCACGTCCACAAGAGTTGGGGGAAGGAGGGAGAGAAGTGGTAGTTTGGCGATGTCCGGATCAATATACTAGGCTGAAACTAGAGGTCGAACATCAGCTACATATTCGAAGCAGAGACTGTGTGTGTGCGAGTGGTTAATTAATAATGATTACCTTTAATACTAACATACATTATAATGATATCTAATTGTAATAGACTTTGAATAATGCCCATCAACAGAATAATGGTTTCTTAGGAAGGTATTAGAATTATGCCTTAGTGAAACAACCCTACCATACACAGAGAAAGTGAGTAATAACAGTTTAGGTGTTTCAACCCTGACACAGACACAACAGCTCAGCAGTAATGGCATTGACGTCACAGATCACATGGTCACCAGTGGGTCACGGGTCACCATGCCAGCTACGGGAGTGTCATAGACTAATCAAGTCAGATGGTTCAGCCAGGCCTCCGACATATGCATAGACTAGACCTCAATCCTATTACTATTGAGTCTTTCTAGCTAGCTCATGAACCCGAGTCGAATCAATCAGTCAGGTTCATGACCATTGTTTCCAGCTTCACACCTCGAATCCATGAATGCGATGGTGCCACATGTCGGGGTTGGCTGGTGGAGGGTGGTAACGAACTCCAGTCCACAATAGTACTGTACCTACATTATACACAGTATTACTGCACTATCTATCTATCTATCTATAGCTCTGACAAGTCTCCAGTCTTCCCTGTTCAAACACTCCCTCCCTACTTGGTCAAGCCCTCCCCTCCCCCTCATGCTTCTCTCCTTCACATACTCTTCCACTCTGTTCTGCCATCTAACTGGTGGTCTGCCTCTCACACCACGTCCCACAACTTCATTTCCATACACCTTCTTTACAAACTCCTCACCTTTCATTCTCTCTACATGTCCAAACCACCTCAAAGTATTACGTTTCACTCTCTCAACCACTCCACACTCATTACTGCACATGGGATGAATACGCAATCATCCTTAGGAATGACACAGTTCATAATTATGAAATGTTCTATATGAATAAGATTAAATTGATTATCACAATGAATAACATTTAAAAAATCTCACCATCTCGACGAAGGAAGATGCCGTGTGTTAATGACAACAGAACATGAATTACCAAAAGTTGTGTCACTGCATTCGACATGATCACTGAAAGGAAAAGATACTTTTATGGTCCAGAATATTGAATAGATATTGTACCCTCAATCAAGTATAATTATTGCACAATGTCATATAGAGCTTCCCAGGCTGTTTTCCACTACCTCTCGTCAGATGTGTCAGAACAATTAACTTGAAGAGCGCAATGATATATAATTTGATCGAGTGTTAATATTTTACATCAACTGTCAGTTAATTGTTAAATCATAATGAACCCAAGAAATGTTATCAAACAAGATTTTAGATGAACGTATAAACTACAGTTGCATAATGTCTAGATTGTCGAGTATTAATTAAAACGAAAGGTATAGTACAGTCGGTAAAAAGAAGTATGGAACTCCCTTATGAAAAATTATAGCTAATTTTAATGTAATATTTTAATGTAATATTTAATGTAATATAATGTAATATGTAATATTTGTTTTGCTGACTGTACATATGCTATTATCTCTATGTATATATTTATTTTATAGTAATGTGCAATTACTGAAAAATAGTATGTTAGCTGCCATGAAATACTATACAAATTAGATAAATTATATTTATGCGTTGCAATTCCCTGTAACATCTTATTCCTTCCAGTTAGTAGAGTATTTCATGTTGTTTTCAAAGACCAAATCTGTTGCAGCGAGGTCCGTCATGATGGTGGATAACAGCTGGTACTGAGTGTGGGGAAATGGGAAACAACGTCCTTGCTCCTTCAAGCGTTTATTACTCAGTTCCAAACTCCCAATGCGTCCCAACAGGGGGCAGGCGTGCAGCATAAACAAAATATAAAGAGAGACATGGGCTAAACATAAATACATATAAAACTCCCTCTTAAACTCAAGTTATTGAACTTTACATTACTCTTTCAGTAGCTACTGTACTGGTACTGCTTTGATAATACTAAAATAATCTAATTTCCTCTTTGATACAGGTTTTGTAAATAAATCAGCAATATTCTGGTCAGAAGGTACATATATCAAATTAACAATTTTGTTTTCAATTTCTGACCTGATGAAATGAAACTTAATATCTATATGTTTAGATATTTGATGGTGTACAGGGTTCTTAGATAAGACTATGACTCCTTTGTTGTCCACATGTAGTGTTACAGTATTCCTATCACAATCTATCATATCAGAGTATAGTTGTCTTAGGAAATTTGCTTCTTGCATTGCATAAGTTATTGCTACATACTCAGCTTCACATGATGATAATGCCACTACCCTTTGCTTTTTACTCTTCCATGAAATTAATGAACCTTGATTACTTAACTGGAAACAATAACCCGAAGTATTTCTTCTATCTTCTGAACCTCCCCAGTCTGAATCACAATAACCAATTAATTTCAATGGGTTCTCAGACTTGGAGTATTTCAAACAAAAATTCAAAGTACCCTTGATGTACCTCAATACATGTTTAGACAAATTTAAATGAGACTTAGTAGGTTTAGCCATAGACTGTGATAATTTTGTTACAGCATAACTTAAATCTGGTCTTGTACCAATCATGACATATATCAAACTTCCAACAATCTCTCTGTACAATTTAGGATCCTCTAACTCAGTATAATCACTAGATTTAGGATTACAGTCCTCCATATGAAACCTTTCAAGAATGCTCTCACAGTATTTCCTTTGATTCATACTGACACTACCATCTGGATTAAATGTGAATTCAATTCCCAGGTACCATGAAAGTTGTCCTAAATCTTTCATCTTAAATCTATCCTTGACAAAACCTTTTGGCTGCTCTAAATATTTTTCATAATCTATATCTGCATTTAAATAGGCTGCCTTTACATCCATTTGGTGTACTTTCATTCCTTCTTGGGCTGCTAACTGCATTAACATACGAATAGATGTATGGCGAGCGGTTGGTGAAAATGTCTCCCCATAATCTACATCCTTAACTTGGGAATAACCTTTAGCTACATATCTTGCCTTATGTTTCTCAGTGTTGTTCGGGCCTAATTTGACAGTATATACCCATTTTCCGCCAACTACTGTTTTCCCTTCAGATAACTGTACCAACTTATAAGTGTCATTCTCATTCAAAGCGTCCACTTCTTCTTTCATTGCTCCATTCCATAGTTGATGCTCGGGTGATGAAACAGCTTCCTCATATGTCCTTGAAATGTCAGCAACGCGATAGCAGTAATCAACCGAGTATTTTGCAGCATTTACTTCGTCATCGTCGTCCAAGATATAGTCTTCTAGATGCCCGGATTTTGTCCGAAGTCTTTCAGGATATCTTCTCTCTTCTCTTCCTTCTTTTGAGACTCTTTCTTGCTTAATATCTTGATTTTCTCCTCTTTCTTCTTTTATGTTGTGATCATCTTCATCATCTTCACTGTGTTTATTTTCTGTCTCAGGTACTAATCTTGCATATTCTTCTACAGCATCATTTGTCACTCCCTGTTCTTGACTGAATTTTACACATCTTACTCGTTTTATGTTGTCTTGCTCTGGAAGATATACAAGGTAGGCTGGACTCTGATTATCATATCCTACAAACACTCCTCGTTCACATCTTGCATCCAGTTTCTTCTTTTCTTGAACATAAGCATAACATAGACTCCCAAAAATTTTCATATTTTTGAGGTCGGGTTACTCTCCCGTCATCATCTCGAACGGCGTCTTTCCTGTTCGAGGCGAGGGTTGTAACACCTATTTCTGATATATGTGGCAGTCCTCAGTGCATACGTCCATAGCTTCTTTGGTAATTTGGCTTCTAATAAAATGCATCTGGCCATCTCAAATAGGGTTCTCCAGGAGCGTTCAGCGGAAAACTCATGTTTGATACAATTCTTCACCAAAAGAGACCTAAAATCAGCTGAGGTGAATTCTGTACCATTGTCAGTTCTAATTTTCTGAACATGACCATAGGGGGCACTGTCAGCTAAAAATTTCTCAGTGGCTGCTACCGTATCACTCTTATGCTTCAAAAAATACAACATAATAACACCTGAGTAGTCATCTACAAAAGTGATTGCATACTTAAATCCTTCTCTGGCAGGGGGGTCAACTTAATGACATCCTTTATGTTACAATGACCTAAAATCTTATGCCATTCCTCAACATTGTGGGTACCAGTATTACCTTTCACACTTACATTATTTAGGAAATATAACTTCTGATGTGTCTCGGTATCAAATTTTGTACCATCTGGAGCCAATAGCTCTGCATTCTTAGGGGTAAATATAACAGATGCACCACTCTTCGTGGCTGCTTTGACAGAAAAAATATCCTGCTTATATGTAGGTATGTACAATGCATTCCTCAACTCAACATTATGAACATTGCCATTAGTGTCACATATCTTAACACTTGCTACACCTCTGCCTAACACAACACCTGAAGATCTACTAACATCAGCAAGTTCAATAGTATGGTTCATAGCTTCAAAATTCTCATCAAATTTTACAAATTTTGATTTGTCAATGATAATGTGGGATGTTGCACCACAGTCAACCAATAACTTACCACAGTCATCATTAATACCTAGACTTGGCTTAGTGCAGGATACCTTACATGCAAAACTATGGTCAAAATTTACATCCTCTGTTACTGGTACATCTGACTGTCTTATTTCCTCATCATTTACAACTTTTGCGTGATTTTTCTTCCTACAAAAATTAGTGTCATGTGTATTGGAACTACAGATATCACACCAACGGTTAGGTCTAAAGTTAGGTTTTCTACTAAATTTAGATTCACTGTCTTTCTTATTTTTCTCATTATACTGGAAAGATTTATGACCTGGTTTTCCACACACAAAACACTTTATGTTACCGGTGCTCTCCCTAGAATTTGTCCTCATGACAGTATGGTCATTATTCTCACTTTTCTTATGTGGCTTACAGGCTTTTTCTGTTTCTTCATAACTTCTCAGTTGCACCTTGAAATCCACAAAAGTCCACTCTTTTTCCCTTTGTGTAACCACAGTTGCTAATGTCTTATAACTACGGGGTAGACCTTTAAGTACCATTGCCACAAGTAAACTGTCACTAATCACCTCATTAGCACTCTTCAGGGAGGTCGCTGCTTTCTCTGCCTTAATTAGGTAGTCGGTCACACTCTCATTTCCTTTCATCTTAATTAAGTGACGTCAGTTCTGTGTACAAAGATATTATCCTAGGCTTACTCGTTCCCATGTAGTACTCACGTAGGATTTTGATCGCTTTCTTCCCATCATCCTTGGCTTCTCTAATGATCAAAGAAAGGCTTGTGTCATCTAGGAGTTGAACTAATTCAGCGTACACTCTGGCGTTTTTCTCGGGGTCTGGAGTAGTGGCCGTCAGCACATCGTGGAGCTTCTGCAATCTTATGTGGCCCATAAATTTTACTTCCCACAACTCATACTTTTCCTCATCACCATTGAAGAGTAGGCGACTTCTGGGCCCATAACCTGTTGCGCCGAGGTCAGTCATAATGGTGGATAACAGCTGGTACTGAGTGTGGGGAAATGGGAAACAACGTCCTTGCTCCTTCAAGCGTTTATTACTCAGTTCCAAACTTCCAATGCGACCCAACAGGGGGCAGGCGTGCTGCATAAACAAAATATAAAGAGAGACATGGGCTAAACATAAATACATATAAAACTCAATAATGACATTCATAAGAAACAAGCATAGTAAAAGTAATAGTAATTAATTTCTTATTCAATAATCCTATACTAAATAATAATAATAATAATAACCCATGGCTAACTTGAGTTTACCAATACAGTACAGTATAATGAATATCTTAACAAAATCATTATTGGAATGAATTTGAATATATAATCCACAACAATAGTGATAAGATCTTATACCATAGGTAACGACGTGAGTCGACACCTCCAACAAGTGTGGGTAACCGGGATGACAAATAATTTGTTTGCCCCTGACATAATTCATTAGGCTTGTGCATTCTCCCAAGTCACATCAACCTTAATTTGCCAGCCAGTGTAAGAACAGCTGTCATCATGCGAGGGTATCTTTTTTGCACTTTGTTTTTGAGCTAAAAGCAACAGTGACATTATATTTCATATTGTTGTGTTGAAAAATATGATTCTAACACTTGTTAAGATGAAATCAGAGTATAAAAATGTACAGTCACGTTCACCATTTGGTACCCTCCCTCGGTATCAGAGAAGAGCAGGGAATGGAACACATTATTGCAGATTACCTCCTTCTGGTGTGTTATGGATGGTATTGGTTATTTAAGTGAATATTTAATCACAGATATCAACATCAATAGTCTGTATTAACACGCCTAACGGCAACTTTCATACCGGGGCTGGGTGGGATAGTTACCAGTTAGGCGTGATATCACTGACTGGTGATGTTGATATGCATGATTAATTAAACATTCACTTGAATTACCAATACCGTCCATAACACACTAGAAGGAGGTAATCTGCAATAATGTGTTCGATTCCCTGCTCTTCTCTGACCATGGGTTTCAGAAAAGAGGAGGATACCGATTGGTGCACGCGACTGTATTTAATCTTCTCAGGAGCGTGTAAAAGTTGTGGTCATTCTGAGATGGCTGTCACGAGTCAAATTTGATCGTGACATGTTAATCGATGAAGTATAGGAATAATGCTTTAGTAGCCAAGCCTAGTGGTTGAGAACTTGAGAAAGCGAAAGGCAGGAGTGTGCGAGGTAGAGAGTAGGAGCACCGTTCATGTTAGAGCCTGCGTCCCTCCCCCTCTCTGCCGTTAAATCCTTCGTTTCCCCACTCGTTGGCTCTGTAATTATTGATTTTTGCGTACACACAGTTATTCTTTTAAAATCTCCATATGATTCGTGAAAAGGATAATTTCCATGATTAATTTACGTGGCGTCATTACAATTGCATGTGTGGCTGGGTGTGTGAATGTGTATAATATGAGGTTCTAGTCAGACAGACAGTAGGATTCAAACTATTGTGTGTGGCGCCTGTATATCGATCCAGACGTTGGTAGCTTGGGGGAGGAGCTTATAGCCTGGATGGGGATTTCTCGTGATTTAAACTTCAGTCTTCAGTTCATCTCCTACTCGCTTCGGCATAACACCTGCAGCTCGTGGCGCTCTAGCCTCTCGTGGAGTAGCAGCCTACAATGGTCGAATTCATTCAGTTACGGCATACTAATGATTCGTGATCGAGTGCTGGGTGTATGTTTGAACATTGAAAATTGCGAGTGGGAGGACAATTCATGTATGAGTATAGAAAACTCTCATACGTGAATATTTTGAACTCCGAGTTCGGCTTCACCATCTTGTAAAACATACGTGGCTCTCTCGACCTCTTGTCTCGTTAACGTAACACGCAGGGGGACAGTGAATGCCAGAATTTTCTCGGTGCGATTCACCAGTCTTTTCTCTAGTGCTTCACGGAGTCACTCTTGTTGTCGTTACTTGCAACAGAAAAGCAAATGATACGAGGTAAGGTTTTATGCCAATGTAGCGTTCTGCATCCTACTTGGTGTAATATATATAGAAAAACGAGTGCCATGTGTGTGACATTGAAAATTACAGATGTGAAAAACAGGTGTCTATGTGAATCTAGGAAACTTAATCACATAGATACTGGAACTCGTATTATTAGATTATATTTATTATTTATTATTGATTAAAGTAATTGAGTAGGGGTCCTGAAATAGCACCATAGAAATACGAGTGTTTGGTGAATGTAACACCTTGGTTACACACGTAATATTCGCTCTCGTCCACTTACTCACGTGGATATGACGAGTGATAATTACAGATGTGACATTGGAAATTAACTGTGGTGGAGACATAGCAAAATGGAAACATAGAAAAATGAAGAATAGAAAAATATTGAAGAACATAGAAAAATAGAAAAAAACATAGAAAATGGAGAACAGAAAATCGACTGAACACTCGATGAAAAATATATATTGTACTCGAAGGAAAACAACGAGGACAACACGACTCCGACCGATAGAAAACGGGAGTCATATTAAGAGGGTAACTTAAGTATTTAGTTAGCTAGCTTTGCGTGTGGATGAGTGTGAACGTGTGTGACTATATTAATTGATTTCATGTTGGTGTACTGGAAATTTCAATAAATATAGTTAAGCGATTGTGAATGGTTGTTTCATACACCATATCCCTTCATACTATAATTTATAAATGCATTCATATTGGAAGACCTCACATTAAAAATAAATATGTTGACAAAAAAGGAACTTGCAATGAAGGGGATAATTTAACCTCTGAAACCTTCTTTGAGCCAACACAATTAAGGTTAATTAATAAAAACCGGGTAAGGTAAGTCAATTGTTGAATAATTACTTACTTGATTATTATATACATTATAATAATTCAATGTTGCACTAGAAAGCTTATAATTTCATGGATCTCCAAAATGGGCCACAATTCTTTCAGTGTGTATATTTGTTCAAGTTGGAGTTCTCCTTTTATTTTGTCACAATGGCTATCCAACCTACAGATGTTCATATAGTCTTCAAGTACAGCTCCGGACAGATCAAGTGTCCACACTTCCACCAGCGACTTGGTGTGGGCCTCAGCGGATCTGGTATCACTGGCAGGTGGAGGGGAGTGGGAGGGATGTGGGTGAGTGAGGAGGGGAGAAATGTGGGTGGAGTTATATAAGGGGTAATGTGGGAGGGTGAAGAAGCTTCAGTCGTGGTGTGGTTGATGGGAGGAGAGAGGGAAATGAGTGATGGGTAGGGGAGACGAGTGTCAGGAGGTATGAATGGAAGCGGATGGAGACGGCTGGCCATTCTTTGATAATTTGTCTTGTGATTAGTGCATCCAGAACCTCCAGTAAGATCTTACATTATATGACTATTATCCTTTGGTAACCAGTTACACAATAAAAGTTTCTTAGAAAATGTCGTGAATGATACAGGGTAACGATAAAGGATTTACTTGTTCGTTTATGATATTTAGCTACTTGACCAAATCATTCTCTCCATCTATTATACTACTACTCGATCACTGGTGTTGGTACCCTTTACCCCCTCTCCTCAACCCAACCCCTCCTACCACCTAGGAACACCTACTACTGAGAACATGATAGGTGGACTGGGAAGTTGACAGGTAGACTGGAAAGTTTGACATGTGGCCTGGAAGGTTGGAAGGTAAACTAGAAAGGTTTGACCAGTACCATAAGAGGTTGACAGGTAAACTGGCAAGTTTGACATGTGGCCTGGGAGATAGACAGGCAGACTGGGAGATTGACAGGTAGACAGAGACATTTGACATGTAGACTGGGAGGTTTGACAGGTAACATAGGAGGTTGACAGGTAGACTGGGACGTTTGACAGGTAGACTGGAAAGGTTTGACAGGTAACATAGGAGGTTGACAGGTAAACTGAGAAGTTTGACAGGTAGACTGGGAGGTTGACAGGTAGACTGGAAAGGTTTGACAGGTAACATAGGAGGTTGACAGGCAAACTGGGAAGTTTGACAGGCAGACTGGGACGTTTGACATGCAGACTGGAAGGTTTGGGGCGGAGGTAGGGTGGAACGGGAAGGGTATAAATTTACGTTACGCTACTAGTGGAGGGGGTAGAACACTGGGGAATATCTCAAGGCAAGGAAAAAGAAATTATAGTAAAGTGTAATGGTATACATACCTTATCTGTAGATGGTGAAGATGTGGAGCACTGGGAGGCATTGACATTTTGAAATTGTTAGTCTGTGGTTGGTGAGCGGCAACTCCCTTGGCGTCCGTTTGTCTTTTGTTTCAACGGGATAACCAAATACGCCATCACTTACATCCCGTTTATATTACCAATTTCATTATTTCATTCTATTTATCTTCAAACATGTTTTATAGTCAATGGTAATGAATTTTTTGTCTATATATTATTCCCAAACCCACACTTTGGGATGCGGGAGGTCTGTGGCACGTATCTGGGTATGTATGAAGACGGAAGGTTACAATAAAAACAAACAAATTCATACTCTCTTGTGTTTGTGAGCTCTGACAAGATAAATGATGCTATGATAGGAATTACTTATTGTAATAAGACAGTATAATCATCCATTATTTTATTTTCGTGCGTCAGTTCACAGTTATCCAAGAAATAAACCAATAAATGAACAAATAATAGGCTACTATGCTTCCAACATCTTCGCTCTCACGATGCGAACAACTGAACGAAACATTTTGAAGTATGTTCTGCAGAATGTTCCGTTCATATGTCATATTCGGAGTACTCCCTTTCAGTTCAGAAAGCTGGATCCTTTTTCGAAGATTTTACATAAGCAGATCATGAATATGAGCTACTGTGTAGAAATGGTGGCGAGATAAAGAGAAGGTATGATGTAGAGCCGCACGGACGGCTCCCGGCAGTGTTGGGGTTAATAATATCAACTATGATGACCCTAGATA